>CANXYC010287288.1:0-99956 GCA_948193065.1 Aleurites moluccanus | reverse complement strand
AGCGGCTTCCTTCTCAAACCTCTCAATGACACGCTTGTCAATACCTCCAAGCTTGTAGATGAGATGGCCAGTAGTGGTGGACTTGCCGGAATCAACATGTCCAATGACCACGATGTTGATGTGAACCTTCTCCTTACCCATTTTAAATTTTTTTGTAGAAGAATCTGAAAAGGGAGCACAACAAGATATTCCAAGTTCAATCTAATGTATGAGAATGTAAGATATATAAAGAAGTAAGCAAATAAATTGACAGACTATGAAACTAGAGAACCCATTACCCAAGTTTCATGAGTGAGGTATAATATGAAGATAAAATAAATATTAAATAAAACAAGTATAAAACTCATTTTAAAAACACACACATAACAAATTAACATGGATCTAATCCAATATAAAAGGACTCCCCAATCTTCAGATTCAACCAACAAAAACCATTCTATCTTTATGTTTTTCCAGATCCACTATAAGGCTAATCAGAATCAAATCGAGCAGGGAGAGCTAAATCAAACAAGCAATTCAAATGCAAATATACCTCAAAAACGCTGATAACTAAATCAGCCACATCTAACTTAGCCTTGTTAAATCTATTAACACAAACCAAAATCTTATCCTAAACAGATACATATACATTCATAGCTTCAAACAGCGAATAAACATCAATCGATAGAATCGAAAAGATCAACATATTTAATAGATTACCTCAAGAGGAGGCAGCGAACAGAAGAAGCGAGAACCCTGCGCACAATGTATAAGACACAGGTTGAGAATAGACGCATTTTATAGAGCGAAAAGATAGCCTAGGGTTCCTAGTGGAGAGCAATAACTTTCTTCTGTTAATTTACGGTTTTGCCCCTCCTGCTTCAGTGGTCACAATGCAAACGAAAACATTTGCCAAGGAATTTTTTTTTTTAAAATATGGTAAGATAATAAATAGAATCATAATAAAACTCATAAATTTTATTAATTAAAAAATATATTAATTAATTAATAATTTATTAATTTAAATAAAATATTTATAATTTAATAAATATATATTTAATCAACTAAAAATTTATTATATTTTATTAATTTTATAATTAATTCAATTTAAATTAAACGAAAATTTAAATTAAACGAATTAAAAAAAAAAATATATGATCCGTGGAATATAAATTAATTAAAATGAAATAAAAGAATTATGTGATCAATTAAATATGAATTAAATAAATCATATAGAAAAATATATTGTAAATTGAATATGAATTAAATGAAATAAAAAAAAATATATTAGAGTCATATTTTAATAAAATACATATAATAATCTATTATATATATGATATTGACAATTTATTAACTTATAATATGAATGAGACCGTATAATTATATAAAATTTTTTTAAAAAATATTATATTATTAATTTATCGAAATTATTAATTCAATATATTAAATCAAATTAGAACCATAAAAAATTATTATATTATAAATATTATTAATTTATCGAGTATTAATTTATAAAAATTTTATTATAAATTTATAGATGTTATCAATTCTTGAAATAAAATAATTTTTTTTTTATATATGAATCAATCAATACATAAATTATAAGTTGCAAAATATTCATAAGTTAAAATGCTAAAAAACTAACTATATATGTCATAAAGGAGAGGAAAAAAACTGAAGTATTCACTAAATCATATAATTAAAAAAATTAAGTTGAATTTTAAATCATAATTAGATTAAATATATAATAAATATCATATCCAATATACTAGGCTTAGTAAATTTATTTAAAAATATGAGTAAGTAGCGCAGTTAAACATAGGCAATAACAAGTTAAAATCATAGTAAATTAGTAAATTTTCATATGAAATAATTGAATTTGATCTATTTAATTCAAAAAAATTAAAAGATTAATGTTTCATGTAATTGATGATATTAATATATAGTGAAATATTTTAATTGGAACCCTAAATTTTAACGTCCAAAAATTTAGATTCATATTCAACTGTTAATTGAATTTAATTTTAACTTAAAATATTTAATTGTTAAAATTTGACTCTAAATTATATTTATATTCAATTCATTGATATCTAAATAATATATACACCTTTCTGTATGGTTATTGACTGATTGGTTGATAAGAAAATTGAATTCTATTCAATTTTTCAGTTTGATTTGTGGGAAAGTGAATTTTTTTTTTTCTTTTTTAAGAGTATTTTAGTTATTTCATATTACCTTGAGATTGTTAAATAGGAATTTGTAAAAAAAAATTAAAATTCTTATACTTTATGAACATATAGTCATATATTACTTTTTTTTTCGAATTTTTATAAAATAAGAAGATTATATATTGCAAAACATAATAATTAATTCATTTATTAATTAAAAATAATTTCTCATAAATGATATTGTATCATCTTTGAAATTTTTTTTAAAAAATTAAAAGTAAAAGTTCAGTCCTTATTTTCTGGTTGATGTAAATTTTTCATATAAAATATTAAATGTTGTTTTGGATAATTTAAATTAAAGGTTTGTTTTATGTTTACTAATTCATTAATATTAATTTAAAATAAAAGGTCTCACAATTAAATTTATTAATTTGTGTAATTGATAAAAAATTGGCTTCCTTCCTACAACAAAGGTCATTTTTCAGGTTTATCCATGTTGTTAAAACCGGACTAGACTGGCCGATTGAATTGTAAAAATTAGGAATTAATTAAAAATTGGTTCGGTCAATTTTTAAAAATTTATTTTTCAAAAATCGGTTAAAAACTGATTACTAGATCAATTTTTTCTGTTCGAACGGATCATATTTTTTAAATTTTTTTAAATTTTTTATTTTTGATCAAAAATAAAAAATGTCAAATTATATTTATTTTCATCATATGTATATAATAAATATCAAATTATATATACATATATGTATATTTTTTTTTCTGGTTTAATTGATTTGATCCCGATCGAATATCTAATCTTTTATTTTTATCGATTTTTTAATCGGTCTGATTTTAAAAACATTGGGTTTATCAATATACTGTGTTTACTATAGAATGAGCCATAAAATTTTAGTTAAATTCAACTTATAATTAGAGTTATATATATATAAATAAAAAACTATGAGGCCTAATTATTATCCAAGTTTTGAAATATTGATAATCACCAAACAAACAACCATTTTTTATTTTTAAAATGTAGGGATGAAAGAGGCCAAAAAAAAAAAAAAAAAAAAATTACAAAATACTACTGCAAGAAAAAGAGAATAACACTGAAGCACAAGCCAAACATACATTGAAAACAAAGTTATTGAACACTTAGTTAAACAAGATTGCTATATATAACCAGTGGGTTTTACATATCACGCATAAACACGAGGAGGCAATCTTGGTGAAATAATAAGTTCAAGTGGGGTAACTTTCATGTTTGTTAATCCAGTACTTTCAGTCATATCAACTGGTAAATTTTCCGGAGTTGAAATTTCAAATGCCTGTAAAACACTAGCTAATATCAGGTTTACCATTTGAAGGCCAAGAGATACTCCAGGGCATTGTCTTCTACCACATCCAAATGGGATCAATTCGTAATTTAAACCCTTTACATCAATATTCTTATGCGTACTCATAAATCTCTCTGGCTTAAATTCCATTGGATTAGCCCACACTCGAGAGTCTGTATGGATTTTCCAAAAGTTCAGTATAAGAACTGTGCCTTTTGGAATATGGTAACCACCTATGGTACAGTCCTCTGTGAATTGGCGAGGTATGAGTGGTGCAGGCGGATATAGCCTTAGTGTCTCTTTTACTATAGCTTGAAGATACACCAGTTTGCTAATATCTGAATCATTTACTAGCCTTTCCTTGCCAACACATACGTCCAGCTCTTCTTGGGCCTTTCTTAATATATGCTGGTTGTTTAGCAACAGGGAGAGAGCCCATGTAATAGTAAGTGTGGTGGTGTCACTACTGGCTGCAATCAGACTCTTTAAGAGAAATTAATCTTGTTAGAATAAACTTTAAATACACATTTCAATTATTTTAGGTGTGATGTATACTTACCAAGGAAGTGGCTTTGTTGATTGTATCAGCATCGTAACCTGAAATTTTTTTGTCCTTGAGAACGGACAGCATAACATCCATGAAGTCTTGTTCTCCTTTAGCCTCACCGGAAATGCTGTTTTGTTTATGTTCCTCTAACCATTCCCCAATAATACTGTCCAATTCTTGTGCAGTTCTTTTCATGGCCTTTTCATGTCCTCCAGAATCAAGCCATCCAAGAAAAGGAACAGCATCTCTCACCACAAACCTCCCTAAATAGTGAAAAAATTCCCTCATAGCCTTCTGCCAACGCCGTGCCACTTTCACATCACCCTCTGCAGTAGCACCAAAGAATTTCTTCCCTGCTATCATCTTCAGAATCACGTTTAAATTTAAGTGTCCAAGCCATTGCTTAAACTCAACTTTAACTTGGCCTAACCCATGTCTTGTATCTGCTAATTTCCAAAGATTGTAAAGCTCTTTCAAAGAAGTTTCTACTTCATAGATTCTAACATGCTTGAGCAGCTCAAGCCTGCGGTTGGAGAGCAACTCTGAAGTGGCTATCTTGCGTATTTCGCGCCAATATGCAGTGTAAGGAGCTAAGCCAAACATGGCATAATTGTAGCCCAAGTGCTGTGCTGCTACCATTGGGGGCCGAGAAGACACTGCCATGTCATTGGCTGTGAACAATTCTTTAGCAATCTCCCAGCTGCTTACAACAACAGTTGGATGAGTCCCAAGTCGTAAGGTGAAGATTGGACCATACTGTTCAGCTATGGCTCCCATTTTCTTGTGGAGAAGTTGGGATCCTGCAAAGACTGGAAGGTGACCGATTATAGGCCATGCACCGGAAGGTTCAGGTGGTTTTTTTCCTTTAAAGGCTTTGGTCTTATTTGAAAAAAAGACAAGTATGCAGTAGAGGACACCTGCAGCTAAGATAATGCTAAAATTGAAATACTGAAGAAGCGAATCCATGAGCCCTGCAGATTGCATAGAGACACATGCATTAATATTTTGGTCCGGGTTAGATAGCTTTCAAAGATTGGCTTATAATTTATAATCAATCACTGGGCTAATTAATTAACAATGCATTTTAATATCTGATGATGATAATTCAAATCCCAACAACTCTATCTCTTCAAACTTTTTCTGATATTAAAAAAAAAATTCACAATATATAAAATATACTGGTAGGACACCTACGTTGATATTGACTGAAGGTGACACGGCAAAACCTGTAAAATGCCATAGAAATCACTTAAACTATGTCACTAGCTAGCTACCAAAATCTACCAAAATCTTATATCCTACTAAAAAGTTGCACAGCACACTCCAGTTATAGACTATTATATTAATATATGTTGACATGTTTTACATTAATGCACAGTAAATCAACTGGGCCTGGGGCAGTTGGAATGGAAGAAATCTTATCAACAAAGAGAAAAAATTATATATAAATTTAGATGATCGTTTACATTTCAAATCAAAATCTTTTAACTCTTTTAATTGTGATTAGAATAAAGGATGATTATGCAGTCCTTGTAATAAATGAGTGGATTTTTTAAGAAACGACTGCGTTAGGAGTGATTTCTCCTTCATATGGCTTTATTATCCCTTAGGACATTAAAAACGAGTTGTTCAACTTGTTGATGGCTTCGTTTCTGCTAATATGGATCGCCCTCTTAGATGGTAGGGCTGTTAATTAGATTAGATGTAAATTATAAATTTATAATCCATTTTATTGTATAAAATTTTGGAGTATTACATTAATATTATAACATCTATTAATATTCGACATACATTGATAAGCAGAGGCTAGAATTTATAGGAAATGCATTCCATGGTTTGATCTCTCTATTCAAAGAGATGAGCAGGCAAGTGTTTAAGCAGAACTTCAAGAGGGGTGGCTTTGCAATTTGTTAATCCAGCTGTCTTAGTCATGTCAACTGGTGCATTTGATGGAGTTGAGAACTTAAAGGTCTGCAGGAAACTTGCCAGTGCTAATTGAGCCATAAGAATCCCAAAACTTGCCTCGGAGCAAATTCTCCTAGTGCTCTGTCAATTTTGTATATAGAAGTCAACAATTTGTACTCTGTCAATGGTAGCAAACCCAACAAAACTGCCAACAAGGACAAAAACAAGTAGAGGAAATTGAAAAATATAGTCGAATACTATCTACTAACTCGCCAAGCTATAAGCTGCCACACAGGTATCAACTATCAACACACTTCTGGTTAATTCCAATTGCATGGCCAAACTGCAGAGTTGCCATACAGCTGTGACAGAAGGCATAGGTTAAGCAGAACGTCTAATCAGTTCCACTGTCGGAATTTTCAAGAGATTCTTTAGTACACGAGAATGAAAACGAAAAAGAAGAGGGATCTGCTATGTATCAATATCCATTAATTGACCAGAAAATTCAGACTTGTGTATATAATTACACAATCTTTTGATTTGATAGGACATAATTATTGCCAACAAAAGTTACATAACATTAAAGTTTGTGTAAACCCATAATAATACAAAGCACAATCCAAAATATAACCTGTTTAAATCACCTTCATAATCCATCCTCTCTTATTATATCTCCAAACTTCAAACTTCAACGGCTATAGAGTTCTGCAGGGAGACGTGGGGAAAGAAGAACCTCTAAAGGGGTTGCTTTTGGCAAAGTTGTTCCTGGTGTCTCGGTCATGTCAACAGGCATATCCATTGAGGTTGCCAGATCAAATGCATGAAGGAACCTAGCAAGTGTCAGATGAAGAGCATGGAGCGCAAATGATGCACCTGGGCATGATCGTCTGCCTGAGCCAAAAGGAATGAGCTCGAAGTGTTGACCTCTTACATCAATATTCAGATGGCTTGTAAGAAATCTCTCCGGCTGGAAGGCTGATGGATTTTTCCAGAACCTCGGATCCCTCTGAATCTTCCATGCATTTACTAATAAGCGAGTGCCAGCTGGGACATGATAACCAGCTATGGTGCAATCTTCCATGAATTCCCGGGGTATGAGGGGAGCAACAGGGTATAGACGAAGTGTTTCCTTTATTATGGCTTGAATATATGCAAGGTTTTTGATGTCTGATTCATCAACTTGACGTTCAGGGCCAACATGGAAGTCTAATTCTTCTCGTGCCTTCTTTAATGCTGATTTATTATTCAGAAGTAAGGAGATTGCCCAAGTTAGTGTGGTTGTTGTGGTGTCACTCGCACCAGCAATAAGAGCCTACAATTGAAAATTTTTTTAAGATTCATACTAAGAATTCAAAAGCCATCACTGGAGCCTAACATAAATTCAAGAGCTATAATATAAAAAATAAAAATAAAATGTATCTATATGATTAGGGAGAATGTTTTATAGTCCAAGAATTGTCCCAAATCAGTTAGTTATATAGTTTGTTGGGCATACCAGACAGGTTGACTTGATACTAGTATCTGCATCGTATAGAAAACCTGACAGGTGGCCTTTCTCCTCAAGAGACAACATCACATCAATGAAGTCCTGTTCACCCTCATTCTTGACCTCTCCTGAAACAGAAACTCTCTTTTGGCGATGCTCATTCAGCCAACCTGAAAGAACAGCATCCAAGTCCTTGGCAGTCTTCTTCATTGCCTTCTCATGCCCCTCCATATCCAACCACCTTAGAAACGGAAGAGCATCTGAAACCACGAAAATGCCCATCAAGTGAAAGAATTGAGAAATTGCTTTCTGGCACCGTCTTGCCCCATCATCGTCAGAGGAACCAGTATAACGCTTTCCAGCCACCACTCGAACAATCACGTTAAGTGTCAGATCCTCAAACCACTGTTTAAGTTCCACAAGCACAGGAAGGCAGCTATTTTCAGCCCAAAGACTGTAAAGCTTCCTTATTCCCAAGTCAACTTCAGATGCCTGGACATGCTTGACCATCGCAAGTCGCCAGTTTGCAAGAAGTTCAAGCATTACGATCTTTCGCATCTCACGCCAGTGGTGGCTATAAGGTGCAAAACCAAACACTGCATGATTATAGCACATATGCTTTGTTGCTGCTGTAGTGGGACGGGAAGCAAGCGCTCTGTCATTTGTGATGAAGCATTCTTTTGCCAGTTCTCTACAAGAAACCACAAAGGCTTGATGACTGCCTAAGCGGATATTGAATGCTGGCCCATACTTGTCAGCCATTGATCCAAGTGTTTGGTGAAGAAGCTTATCAGCACCCCCTAATAGATGGAGATGGCCAATGATTGGCCATGCACCAGCTGGTTCAGGAGCCTCTCTGCTCTTTCTACCTTTGCTATTCTTTGTCCCTCGAAGATATGAATTGCAGAGGAAAATGAAGGAAACAGTTACAACAATTGCAGTTAAGTGCAGAGAAAGATCCATAGTTGATTTAAAAGATTTACACAGATCAAACAGAAATCCCAGTCAACTTATAAGCCTACTCTAACAACATTTTAACAAAATTCAGCATTAAGCATACCAAAGTCAGAACATTTCTGGCAAGGACCATGCCATCCTTGTGTATGCATACTCACATATAGTATATTTCTTGATATAAATATAACATATTAGAACGATTAATATAATTTAATAATGATAGGAGTTTTCTATCCCATTTTTAATTAACCACTATACTCGTTCAATTTCTCAAAATGGCACTAAAAATTAATACATGAATCTCTCAATGTTTTGACAGAATATAAGTTTCACTACTGGCAGTAGGCTAATGCTAACCCAGCAACACAAGGACAATTCATAGCAAATTTTAGTTTACAAACATCATCCAATTCCAGTATATATTGACTGAGAAGAGATCTGGCATGTTTGTCTACCCACCAAAACATTTCAACAGGGATATGTTTCAGGACTCAGGATGTCAGAATACCTTCAGGACACAAAGCACGATAAACTTATTGTATGCTGCTAAGCTGTTAGATATACAATCCTCCATACACACCACACCAACAGTAGAAGAGAATTACAAGAAAACCATATCAAAATCATCACATCAAGTTGATCTAGCATAAACAAATAACTGAATAATAAAACCTTGTATTTGCTGCATCCAAACACTAGATGAAATCACTAATGAAACACAAGCAACTATTGGTGATACTGCATCCTAAAAATTATAGATTAATTAATTCTTAATAAATATGAGTTGAAGTACAATTCATTTTAAAATGAGTTCAGAATAATCCAACATAGTCAGCAACCTGGGGAATGAGGGCTTGATGTCAAACATAATCAATATGCAAGGATCATGCCACTTAGCCTTCTCATAGGTGTTTCTACATAATATATTTCATGTACTGCATCATCTCCCCTGATTAATGCTGAATGCAATATCCAGCAACAATTGCTATCCAGGTGCCATGTAAAGGATCAGAAACCATCTCTAGTCTTCAGCAAATAGCAGGAAAAGAAGAGCAAAGGTGGAAAAAGGAAAAGGTTTATGGGAACTCAAAGAAGAGTTAAATTTAGTTCTTCCACAGTAAAGAATCTAAATCAAACAAGAAGATTTTCTTATTGTAATGGTTCCAGAACAAATTATAGACAACATGATATGGCAGACAAAAATTACTTATGGCTTGATTTGACGGTTAATCTAGAAATTTTTTGGCAACCCCCACACCCCTACAATCTACAAAATAAACATATGGAAAAAGTTCATGAAAAATGTTCAACGTTTTAATACAAATGGTGATATCTCAATACTGTTCCAAAATGATCACGAGTATGTATAATCCAAAGAAAGAATTGAGCAACTAAAGGAATGACAGTAGGAGAAGTGGGAAAAAGGGATAGTATGAGATAGAAACAGACATTTTTTAACACTTTGAGAAGGATTAACTCATTTGATGATTCAACATACTGAGTGAACTTTGGGTTAACCAACATATCTGAACATGACACGGATCTAGAGTCCAACTTCTCTTTCATCCTATCATGCATGTGGGGGGCTTCTATGGGTCTGTCCTAATAAAACATGATCATGATTAAAATTAATTACAAGGATTTGGAAATATGTTAATCATTAAAATTAATTACAAGGATTTGGAAATATGTTAATCATTAAATTCTAACATGTTTGACTTTATTTTTTATGACAAAACATGCCCTTGGCCTAGTGTTGATCAAAGCCTCAGTGCTTGATCTATTGTTGTTCCTTCACTCCATTGATAATGATCATGAACATCTGTTCACAAGAATATCAAGAAAATCAATATTAAAGTACTATGAGTGATGTTAGCAAAGAAGTAAAACATCGTGTCCCTATCAATTCTATGAACTTCTTGTATATCGAGAAAGAAACACTTCCATTTCTATAGTTTCTTAATTAGGTGTATTCCTTGTATAACATTTTCTGGATATTATCATGTTTAGTAGCTTCATTATTAAAAGCTTTCAAAGCACAAAGATTAATGGCCTCAATTAAATTCACACACACAACATGTGCTTTCAAAATTTGGGAAGATTACAAAGAACCTGTTGCAGATATTGTGCTTAGTGAATTCAAATGCATTGTCATATTGTTCTTTGATGTATTATAAACTCACAGAAGACCGAAATGGATTGACTTAATTTGTGCCATTTAATTTCAAGCACGGCCATGGGTAACAACCAAAAACCCTTTCACAAAAGGCAAAAAAAAAAAAAAAGTTCTCTATATATGAACTCATAGATGATAACAAGCTAATAAGTTATGAGACGCATTTTCCATTTTTTTTCCTCTAAGACAACAAAATGGAATAGAACCAGTAATTCCATTAAGAAAGGTATTTGAATATGGGAACACCTGCATCCATTCTCCAACATAAAATTATGAGTGCTCATATAAGCATTCAATAGTGAAATTTAGCATCTTTAGAAACTCAAAAACTTAGCCAAGCAAAAGAAGATCTTTAGTTTTTGTTGATTGTCCAAAGTTAAAATCCAGTAAAATCTATCCAAACATTAATGGCTCAATCAACTAGAGGGCTGGATACTAGGGGTGTGACTGTGTGAGCTGTGGAAACCCGATTTATAGAGTTGAGACTTGAACAAGCCCTTGAATTTTTCTTACATTGGGATCAAGACATTAATAATCCAACAAATGCGGAATATGAACTTGCTACTTTATTATGCAAGTTTCATGTAAATCGCCATTGTGCCTAAAAACCCTTGCCAAAGTTCATAAGATCCATGTACCAGAGACTCTAGTAATAAAAACTATTAACAGAAACAGAACATGCTGAACCAAAAGTCAATGCACCGAATAAAAAAATGAAGGAGCACACATATTGATGAACTGGAGAGCTGGAGGATTGGGCGAACTGTAGAAAGATTGGTCAATACAAAGCCATTAGTGGTTATCGAATTAGCTGCTGGTGTCATAAGCTAGCTAGAAATTTGTATTATGGATTCATATTCTGTAATTGAGATCTGTAAGCATATATAAAGTGAGAAGTTTGAACTGAGATTATTGATCGAGTAGGAACATTTTTCTTGGATTCTCCCAGAAGTTATACCTCTGTCTTTATTCCTTCTCTTATATTCTCATCAATTACTTTTCCTCTCATTTCTTCCAGTTTCCCTCACTTCCTCACTTGACAAACATTCCTGTTAAAGCTTGGTTACCAATATTGAGCTCAGGTCATAATAAGTGCATCGCCAAGAGACATTTCTGCATATCATGTACGTATGTTGTATGTTTAGATTGGTTTAGTGCATTCACTGAAATTGGAATTATTTTTCATTCAAAAATGATGAGGATAAGATAAAACCTTATTATTAGGTCAAAAGGAAAACAAAGAAAATATGGGAGAAAGGCAGGCAGGAGAAGGACTCGCCTTACTAGGGTCTTTTGTATGGTTGGTAGTGGTGCTGGGTTGAAAGAACAAAATGGGCGGTATCAGCTTGATAATCCTACATTACATCTGCAATCCCTACCCATTGCTTAAAACCTGTGTCTGTCTGGCCTTGACCTGCAAAATCCTAGATAAGGCCACTGTTCCTGCTTTACAGACACCAAGAAAATAGTTGGCAAGCAAATAATTTACAAGGACTTCATGTCCATCCAGTCTATATTATTTCTGTTTAGTTGAAAACAGTGATTCAAAGGGTAGAGTTTTTTTTTGTCATACTCAAATCACCAGGCTCTCTATCACAAGCAAAGAGAATAATCAAAGAGAAATATATTTTATTCCTTGGAAGGACAATCTAATTCACCTGATATCCCTTATCAGCTTATTCATAGTTCTATTCACTTGCATAAACAACCAAGGAAAAAATTGAGAAGAACAATTCCATCTGGACAAAGGAAAAAAGAAGTCTTAAAACAGAATTAAAGTTTTAGTGTGGCTGAATATTTGTGGCATTTACTACAAGAAAAGAACAAAAGGAAAGGAAAAGGTAAAGAGCTGCTTATTCTTCATTTGAGTTCAAGAACCATTATACTTCAAAAAAAAAAAAGGAAAAAGGTGTCCAAGCTAGGACCATAAGTACTAAAGCTTGTGTAAAATGTGAAATACCATTGATTATTATTGATCCACTCACCAACCAACAAGCTCCTGTATAAGTAAAAAAACTTCTGGTTTTTGCAAATTGCTTTGTCACCTGGAGTTCAACAGGGAATAGAGCTTGTGAAGACAGCACAAGGCAAGGAGAACCTGAAATGAGCTGCTAATATATTCAAGGAAAGAGAGCATAATCCAAATCACCAAGCAAGTTAATTTTAATATATTGGAAGACATCATAATTATCTGGAAATAGATATCTAACCCAATCAGTTCCATCGTCAGGATTTCCAAGAGATTCAAGTAGTACTCAATAAAGAAAACATAAAGGGAAAGGGAAAGTGATCTGCTATATATCAAGTTCCATTAATATACAAGAAAAATGAAACTTATGGAATTATACAAGATTTGGATATATAGACCATAAAAACAACCTCATTGAAACTTAAATATGGAATCATACAAGCTTTGGATTTGTAGAACATAAAAACAACATCACAGCAAAGACTATAACACCAGATTAACATAAAAGTGCAATCCACAACAAAAACTCTTTAGATCACCTTCAATTATTCAAAACTCATCCTGTCTCACTACATCTCCAAACTTCAAACTTCAACGGCTGTAGAGTTTTGCAGGGAGACGCAGAGAAAGAAGAACCTCTAAAGGAGTTGCTTTTGGTGTATGTGTTCCTGGCGTCTCTGTCATGTCAACAGGTTTATCCATTGAGGTTGCCAAATCAAACGCATGAAGGAACCTAGCAAGTGTCAGTTGAAGAGCATGGAGTGCAAATGATGCACCTGGGCATGATCGTCTGCCTGAGCCAAAAGGAAAGAGCTCAAAGTGATGACCTCTGACATCAACATCCACATGGCTTGTTAGAAATCTCTCTGGCTGGAAAGCTAATGGATTAGTCCAAAACCTTGGATCCCTCTGAATCTTCCATACATTTACCAATAAGCGAGTCCCAGCTTGAACACGATAACCACCTATGGTGCAATCTTCCACGAATTCCCGGGGTATGAGGGGAGCAACAGGGTATAGTCGAAGGACTTCCTTGATTATGGCTTGAAGATACACAAGGTTTGTGATGTCTGATTCATCAACTTGACGTTCAGTGCCAATATGGAGGTCTAATTCTTCTTGGGCCTTCTTTAATGCTGGTTGATTATTCAGAAGCAGTGAAATGGCCCATGTTAGCGTGGTTGTTAAGGTGTCACTTGCTCCGGCAATAAGAGCCTGCAATTAAAAACATGATAGTAAGATTCAAATCTAATAATACAGGAGCCATCACCAGTTTTGACTAGATCCTATTCAAGTATCTTTCATAAAAATAAAATGCATGTGTATGTGAGTATGAAGAATGTTTTGTAATACAAGAATTGTCCCAAATCAGTTCTTTACACAGTACATTGGGCATACCAGACAGGTAGACTTGATACTGGTATCCGCATCATATAGAAAACCTGACAGGTGGCCTTTCTCCTCAAGTGACAGCATCACATCAATGAAGTCCTGTTCACCCTCATTCTTGACCTCTCCTGAAACAGAAATTCTCCTTTGGCGATGCTCATTCAGCCAACCTGAAAGTACAGCATCCAAATTCTTAGCTGTCTTTTTCATTTCCTTCTCATGCCCCCCCAAATCCAACCACCTTAGAATTGGAAATGCATCTGAAACCACAAAAATGCCCATCAAGTGATAGAACTGAGAAATAGCTGTCTGGCACCGTCTGGACTCATCATCATCAGTGGAACCAGCATAGTGCTTTCCGGCCACGACTCTAACAATCACACTAAGAGTCAGGTCCTCAAACCACTGTTTAAGTTCGACAAGTATGGGATGGCAGCTATTTTTAGCCCACATACTATAAAGCTTCCTTATACCCATGTCAACTTCAGCATCCTGGACACGCTTGACCATCTCAAGACGCCGGTTTGCAAGGAGTTCAACCATTACTATCTTTCGCATCTCCCGCCAATGGGGGCTGAATGGTGCAAAGCCAAACACTGCATGGTTGTAGCACATGTGCTTTGTCGCCGCTGTAGTGGGACGGGAAGCAAGGGCTCGGTCATTTATGGTGAAGCATTCCTTTGCCAATTCCCTACCAGCAACCACAAAGGCACGACGACTCCCTATGCGGACATTGAATGCTGGCCCATACTTATCAGCCATCGATCCAAGAGTTTGGTGAAGAAGCTTATTAGCGCCTCCTAATAGGTGGAGATGGCCAATGATTGGCCATGCGCCAGCTGGTTCAGGAGGTTCTCTACTCTTCCTACCTTTCCCATTCTTTGTCATCCGAAGACATGCATTGCAGAGAAAGATGAAGGAAACAAATACGGCAATTGCAGTTAATTGCAGAGAAAGATCCATAATATTGATTTAAAGATTTACAAATCATCCAACTGAAATCCCAGTCAATTTATAAGCCTACTCCAACAACATTTTAACAAATTCAGCATGAAGCATACCAAAGTCTAGAACATTTCTGGCACGGGCCATGACATCCCAGTATATGCATATCAAAAACATTTCAGATATATTTCATAATGATAGAATTCTTTACCGCAGTTTTCGTTGACCCCTATACTCATTCAATTTCTTGAACATGCACTTCAAATTAACATTTCCAATCCCTCAATCTTTTAACAGAATAATATCATAGGTGATGACAGTTCATAGCAAATTTTACAATTCATTCATCATCCAATGCCAATGTATGGTGGCTGGTTGCAGGCTTGTCAAACCATTAAATTAGTTAAATAGTGTTATGTTTCACTAGACCTCACCTCAGCATGCCTGAATACCACGAAGCATGATTAACCTTTTACATACTTCTAAGGTGTAGCATCTTTCGTTCCACCATATACACTAACAATAGAAATGGATTGTAGACCATAAGAACATTAGATCACATCATAAATGAATGATAATGCCCTACAATTGGTACTTCAGAAACACTAGAAGCAATCACCCATTAAGACAGTAAGTATCCATTTGCGATACTGCGTCCTAAAAACTGGAGAACAATAATTCTTCACATGTTTAATTAAATTAACATAACGGATGACGGGAGTATCCATTTACTATATTGCGTCCTAAAAATTATAGAATAATAAATTCTTCACATATTTGATTAAAGAAACATAGAAGCTGACGGAAGTATAGAAACTTCAATTCATATTTAAAAGAGTTCTGAATAATCCAACATATGCAGCTACCTGAGCAAGGGCTTGATGTTAAAGCACGAACAATATGCAAGGACCATGCCACTTTGATTTTTCATATCATTTCCTCATTATACATTCATATCCTGTATTATCCTTCGGCTTAACCGTGGAAGCAAAAAGGGCAATTTAGGTGGCCATGGAACAACCAGTATAAGTCTCCAATCTCCTACATATAGGGGAGAAAAAGAGGAAAAGGGAAAGAAGTTATGTCCATTAAGAACTCAAAAAAGAGCTCATTTTTAGTTCTTTCAACTTAGAGGACCTAAAATTAAGGAACAACTTTTCTTACTGTGATTGTTTGAGCACAAATAGTTATAAACAACATTATATGGTGAATTAAAATTAATGGTGGCTAGATTTTGCAGGGAATGAATCTTGCAATTTTTCAGCATCCCTTACGCCACCAAACAAATTATTAAAAGAAAAAAAAAATATATGCTTTCTGTTTGAATACGAATGTTTCATCTGTAAATTTTCTTACTTAAAACCACATGGAAAACCAAAATTTTTCCAGCATCAAATGCAATTATCTAAATGGTTTGCTTCAATTGTATGCAAATATATATCCTCCTATCACCACTTAGAATATTTTTCTAGGAAACAACCAGTCAAAGCAATGAAGATTTGTATTACACCTTGCATAGCAACAATGGTCAATTGGGTCCGGGAAAATTTGAGTAAAAGTCTTCAAAGTTAAAAAAAATAATGCAGATGAGCTACCTATGTAGAAGAAATCTTGAAAGAAGATTGCAGGGCAATAAAAAAGTGACTTGTTCCCACTAATATGTTTATAATTTAGTATTCTTAGTACCTATACGGCTGAAAACTCAAGAATTTGAGATCTAATTCGATCTAATCCAACTAAATTTTAAAAAATAGTGATTGAGCATTTATCTTGTAATAATAATTTATCATAATTTGGCTTACTAAAAACCCTAATATATCTTAATAAATCTCCAAAAATGGTTATGAAAAATTATATGATTGAAAAAAAAAAAGAATTGTGGAAATTAATAAATGGATGAATGGAAGATTATATAGTGGGAGAAGTGAGACAAAGGGGTTAGTGCGAAAGATAAAGAGAGTTTTGAAAAAAAAATTTTGAAAATCTAATTTAAAAAAAATTATTATGTCTATTTTATTTTATTTTTTAAAACTTTAAAATTATTTTTTAATTAATCACTTAAATACTTCAAAAATCATTTAACGTAGAACGTCGTTATATATTTATTTTAAATAAATCTAAATATTATCGTAGATATAAGGAAATTTTATCTGAAAATTTGGCGGAAAAATCATTGATGTGAAGAAATGATGGACGAAGTGGGAAAAAAAAATGGACAGAGAATACCTAAGTATACTATAATGGGTGGATAGATATTAAATTAATAAATAAAAAAGATACTTTAATATTTTCTTCAAAATTTAATGTTTCAATTTTAAAATATATTGATAAATAATTATATTGCATGAGCAATATAATTATTAACATAATTTTAAGTCATTATTATTATAATTATTAATTTTGAAATAATTGATTTTATAAATATATGAATCATATACTTTAATATGTGCAATGTTCTATTGGTGAGGTATGTCTACTAATAAATGTTGTAACTTGTGTAATAAATAACATAACAGGTAATAAGTTAGAATGATGAGTTTTAATTAATTCAGATGTTATATTTTATTTTATATCTCATTTCTTATTTCATATTTTTCTTTATATAGTTATATTATTTATAAAAAAATATTCGTTAATAAAATATTTTTAAAAAAATGATATGACACATAAAAAAATATATAAAATATAAGTTTGGATTAAATTTTAATGGGTGTTTAATAAAATTTTTTGATACAGTTATTATTATTTTTTTTATTCCCAATAACTGTATTATAGCGTTTGGTTACTGACAACTATTAGCTATTAAATAGTAAAAAAAATAGCTGTTTATAAAAATTTAAATTTAAATTTTTTTTTAAAAATTATAATATTTTAAAATTAAAAAAAAATATCATTTTAAAAATAATATTTAAATAAAAGATAAAACACTCACAATAATTAATTATTAAGTATTATCTACTAATTATCAGATATTAATAATTAATTAATAATTATCAATAATAATTAATAACTAATAGTCGATATCAACAGTTAAATTAAACATAATCTTAATTATCTGCAGATTTTGTTATCTTTAATTTTTTTTTAATGGCTAAAATTTAAACTTAAGATCTACCAGTAAAAAAAGAGACAAATTTATTAGTAAACCCGATGCTATGTAGAAAGAGCCTAACATTAAATACGGTTCTGAATAAAAAATAGTTGGATCCTAAAAGGCCCAAATTACAAATAAATATAGCCCAACTTACAAAATGATAAACTAAATGCTAATAACGTAAATATCCCAATTATTCATCCCAAACAAACACACCCTTATGTTAACCGTTTCACCTATCCTCACCAACAAGCCAAAGCCGATATCAACACTAAACAAGTCTGCAAGGACGACTCCACCTGGAACTCCTCCATATACACATTGCATAGCTCTTCTCATAATCAAGCAATGGCGGGAGTATCGTTGAAGTGCGGGGACTGTGGAGCTCTCTTGAAATCCGTTGAAGAGGCCCAGGAGCATGCCGAGCTGACCTCTCACTCCAACTTCTCCGAGTCCACGGAGGCTGTCCTCAATCTCGTCTGCACTACTTGTAACAAACCTTGCCGATCCAAAACAGTACGATTTAATTAATATAAAACTTTCTGTTTATTTTATTTAATTTTTAATTTGAGAAAATGATCTCTAACCGTCACAGAATTGGTGTTAATTGGAATTTGGTATTTTTTTAGCCTGACATTTTTTTTATGTGTTTTTGTGGATGTGGTGAAATTGTGAAATTTCAAATCAAATTTTAGTAATGTTGTGTGGGCATTATATTTCTGGGAGCTTAAAGGAAATCAAAGTGATCAATTGTGCATTTAGTCTTAAGCTTGATTTATCCTTGTGGAAAAGAGTTTATACTGTTGGGTATATGGTTTTATGTTTTATTTTGGTCATGAAGGAAAGTGATCTGCACACAAAGAGAACTGGGCATACGGAGTTTGTAGATAAGACTTTCGAGACAGCGAAACCAATCAGTCTAGAGGTACCTAAGGTACCCATGGATGTGGATGAGCCTGTTGATGCTAGCACCAGTAGCCAGCCTGCAGGTACTTCTATTTTTGGATGCGCTGCAAGTGAATGGTTGCTTATTTTTTCCCTTCATGTTTTGAGCCTTTATCAGTTATTGTATTTCTTCTATCCATGATGGTTATAAAATTTTATTGTTTCTGGTTATTGGCTGTGCCTTCTTCAGTTTTCCTGAAAATTCAGTGCTATTTGCTTTGTTTTGAATTCTTTGGTTAGTTTTTAGCATGGCTAGAGCTGTTGGATTTTTGGATTTCAGTTCTTTTTGTTTTTTTTTTTTTATTTCTTTTCAGCACTTCTATTATATGTTATTAAAGCATTTTGGCAGCACCTCTTTTCATGACTGTTTAAGGAAAAGAGGAGGACCATGAAAAGGTTGTATTGGGAAATTGTTTATTGCAGTTGATTCTGTTTGTATGGTCATTTTTCTGGATGAAAATTTAAGATGACTCTTTGTTGTTCTTAATATGTGCCCCATTTTAGGCTTAAATTAGATTGTTCCTCCATGAGAATGCTTAGGATTCAGTTAAGCATCTAGTAGTATATTCTTCTTGCATCAGGCAGTTGTGATCTTTGGTTTTCTTGATTGAGGGTATCACATGGGTTAATACCAAGGTTGTTGGCGGAGAAAGAGTTATTGGCTTGCTGCAGGAGTTTATATTTTAGCAAAAAGCAAGAAAAAGCTGTAATTTTGATACCTCTCACTATCATTTTGTTACCTCAGGTGAAACAAATAAAAAAAGAGATTTTAGGAGAGAAATTATAATTTTTGCTTTTACAGATGGATGACTTAATTCATTGTGCTGTTGGTGTATTGGTTACCTTTACCTTTGACATGCAGGATGTTTTGGAATTTCTGAATTCTTTATTTTACAGATGAATTTCTCTTTGTGTATGGTTGGTCTCTGCTTGGTGCCATTTTAATTTTAATTTCTTAGTCTGTTTAATTATACTATCAGGTTTATAATGGGCTGCCAAATTGATGTTTATTTCTGTTCATTCTCTAGAAATGGTTGCTCCAGAGGTTGACCAAAAGCTCCTTGGGGAACTAGAAGGAATGGGTTTCCCAAAGGCAAAGGCAACCCGGGCGCTTCATTACTCTGGTAAGATCATTGACCAGTACTATCTCATTATTTCCTCTTTGGAGTTTAGTAGTAGTCAGCATTGGATGTGGCTGAGCAGGAACAACGTATATGATATATTTTTAAGGAATTTCTTTTTGACATTGTATTAACTTCAGAACAATCAACAATGCCTAATAAAGATCTTTTGAAAATTATTAGTTCTAGTCAGAAGAAAGGTTATTTGTTTCTGCTTATAGAGTAATTTGGATCTACTGCTAGTAAATCTGTGAAAATTAGGGTATGAGCGGCAATATGGTTAATGGGGATCTAATGCATCAGCTATGTAGATATGCATTGACACCAAAGTGCCATTTTGTGCAACTCTAGAGGTCATTGATACGAACCAATTTTAGTCCAATTGACGGCCTAACTTTATTTTATGTTATGTATAATAATAATTATACCATCAACTCTTACTTTCCTATAGATGTGAAAAGACACGTTGATTGTGAATATTTGGAAAATAACTCCTAGGTGCAGTTCTGCAACTGTCAGATAATAGATGCATCAGTCAGCAATATAAATTAGATTTGAAGATGATGGGAATCCACAGCTTAATCCATTTAATCTATGGTGGTGTTTGATAACACTATTCGGCACTGAAAATTAAAATTTTCACACTTAATCGTTTTAAGTTGTTTTGTAACATGTCTTAAAAATCTCAATTAAGAAAAAACTACTTAAAATTGTAAGTCAAAATTTTAACTTAAAATTTATACTGGATATAATAAGTGATTAAATTTTTAAATAATTTTACAATTTATAAATTATATCACTTGTATTATTCAGCAATTAAATTTTCAGCACTTATTTTTCAGTTTCCCCAAACATCACCTAAGTATCATTGAAGATACTATATAATTAAATGGGAGAAAGTAGGTTGCCTATGTTTTGGATTTTTTTTTTATTTTTATTTTTTTGGTATGTGTTAGTATTTATCCTGATTATAATCAAATCTGAGAGCCTTTATGGTAATTTAATGTTGGGTTGTCTTTCTATTCAGGGAATGCCAGTCTTGAAGCTGCTGTAAATTGGGTAGTTGAGCATGAGAATGATCCAGACATAGATGAAATGCCCTTGGTATGATTTTCTTGTTCATTTTCTTCATTTGAATAATGTGCATCTTTCTATTCACTTTCTTTTCTACTCCATTTTCATTGTGTTTGTGTGTACATGTGCATGGCTTCAATTGTCAATTTGTCATGTGCAAATAATTTCATAGCAATTTAAAACTTTTTTTTTTGTCCATCTCATTATACCCATCCTCTTACATCTGATTGAACATTTCTTCTCTCTGGTATGATTGTCTTCCTTGTTGTTGCAGGTACCTGCTAACACAAAAGTTGAGTCTCCTAAACCTTCTCTTACACCTGAAGAAATGAAGCTCAAAGCACAAGAGCTAAAGTAAGATGTATTAGCGTGCGGATTAATTCTAGGATATATTCTTTTCCTCTCTCTCTCTCTCTCTCTCCTTTTTTTATTTTTTTTTTACAGTCCTCGCTTCCTCTCATACAAATACGATATATTAATGTTTCTTGGTTGACCCTTGTTTTTAATGGTTGAGTGTAGTGGAACATGTATACAAATGGCTTTCTAAAGTAGTTTTTTAGCACGGTGACAGCCCTGGAGACTTTTTTTTTATTTTTTTTTTGGGTATGTGTGGAAAAGAAATCTGAAAGTTTAATGTATACACGTAATTTGACCTTGAAAGGGATCTTTGAAGGACAAACATGTATCAAATACTTTTGATGGCTTCTCTTTCTCTCTATCTCTCTAAGATGTACACAGAAACACTTTTCCACCTTGGATCCTAACAAAACCACCCCATCAGGATTTTATCTCATGGTTATCTTTCATGTAAATGACTTGAAGGGAGCGTGCTCGCAAGAAGAAAGAGGAGGAAGAGAAGAGAATGGAAAGAGAAAGGGAAAAGGTGCTTCTTATTTTTTAATGAATTTTTTTTTAATATGAACTTGCTGTATTAAATTAGGCACATACTTTATTCACGGATATTGTCCAATTTGTTACCATTGGCACTGGCAATTATGCACTGTGCAGTATCCATAATGCATATCTGAAAGCTTGGGAGATAAATGTCTTGGTTGGCTGCAGCTTGTCATACATATATTTTTTTCTTTCTACTTTGCAGTAAAGTTTGCATGGTAAATAGTTCATACATTTTAGAAGGGCAAAAGCAGCTGCTTTTTCATGACCATATTATGTCAATACGGTACAGACATTATGAAATTAGATCACTTCATTCTCAAACTTGTTCCAGTACCATATAGTGCAACGAATATGGTACAGAAGAAAAAGAAGTAAATAATCTAATAGGAGATGACTGTGATAGATAAACATGGTGGCTTAATGCTTAATTTTCTTACCATGATTGTTTGTGTTAGCCGTATGCAAAGACTATGGTGTTCTAGGTTTTTAATTTAACCTTTTTTTCAAGCTTTGCCAATAAACATGGATTGTTTTACACATATTTGATACTTACCAAATTCATGTATTGTCAGAGTTTATATTCCTAAATACAATCTTCATGCTTCAAGCATAAATTGATAAATAACATTGTGAAAGGCATTATCTGTGGAGATGAAGTTTGTGTCAGGTGGATTTTATATTCTCTTCTAGGATTTTTTCTAAAAACTGGAAAATCTTTATATATCAAGTATTATATGGTTTTGTGTGCTTAAGCCCCTCTTGGAAGGTTGAATCTTATTTAGAATTTTATTTCCTGGATACTACAGGGAGGCTTCCTTCTATGACGAGTTATCTTGTATCTTAATACCTTCATTTCTATATTTCGTTTATCTTGATAACATGTATTTACTACTGTTTTAGGAGAGAATTCGAATTGGCAAGGAACTCATAGAAGCAAAACGAATTGAAGAAGAAAATGAAAGAAAACGGTCTGTCTCTGTCTGATGTTGCTTTGTGTAGTATTTTATTTACCTGTTCAGTATGGTGTTACATGCTGTTTTATTATGTTAGTTTTTTGGATGAAAGATTTGTTTTTCTCTCAGTATACTGGCGTTGCGGAAGGCAGAGAAGGAGGAAGAGAAGAGGGCTAGGGAAAAAATTCGTCAGAAGTTGGAAGAAGACAAGGTTTACTGCTATCCTTTTGCTTTTTCTGCACTTCTGAATATTGAAATAATGTATTTATAATTTGACGAAATATAGTTAGTTTTCCTTGTTCTTTTTTAATTCTATGATACAAAAAAGAAGGAAAAGAACTTGAACATCTTAGATGCCAAAAAAGATCTTTCAAGATCTCATTTGGCAAATGCAAAAATTGTATTGGTTCTTCTATCCCTGTGCAGTGTACTGCATCCCTTTTATTGTTTAGTTTATATTTCAAATGGCCCATTTGTGGTAGTGGATTCCTGTTTATAGTTGGATTTTTCACAGGCAGAAAGAAGGAGGAAGCTTGGATTGCCACCAGAAGATCCTGCAACCGTAAAACCATCTGCACCTGTTGTGGAGGAGAAAAAGGTATGAAGAATAAATATGAGTTTGATGTAGCCATTCAAAAATTATATAAATTATTAAATATTAATTATGGAACATATGTCACTAATGTTTTGCAGATCTCCTTGCCTGTTAGGCCTGCCACAAAGACAGAGCAAATGAGAGAGTGTTTGCGATCGCTTAAGCAGAATCACAAGGTGAATTGGTGAATAGACTGTCTTTTTCCCCATTTGATAACTCAGTTGAAGCACATTGTGCTCCTACTTTTCTCATTATTTTGCATAAAAGTTATGTGTCACTGTAGAGTGGAATCAATGACCTCACTTTTCTTTTTGTGAGATTAGGATGATGATGCTAAAGCGAAGAGAGCTTTCCAGACTCTCCTAACTTACATTGGGAATGTTGCCAAAAATCCTAATGAGGAGAAGTACAGAAAAATTAGGGTCAACAACCAAACCTTTCAGGTATGGAACTTTTATTTCTGATATTATAAAAGCCTATATGAATCTCCATGCATGTGGGTTTGCTCCGATCCTGCACACACAGAAATAAGGGATAAAACCTGAGGGCTATCCACGAAGGGGTATTTGTATGACTTGAAATCAGGATGGACTAATATCATGGGCTCCTAAAATTCCATTGCATTGACTGCCTTGCTAATTTTTATATGCTCTGATGAATTTCTATTTTTTTTTTTGTGCTGTAACATGAATTACATTTAACAGGACAGAGTTGGTTCACTTAAAGGGGGAATCGAGTTTCTGGAGCTGTGTGGTTTTGAGAAAATTGAAGGGGATGAGTTCCTTTTCTTACCTAGGGACAAGGTTGACATGCAAGTGATGAATTCAGCTGGGTCTGAGCTGAACTCTGCAACTAATAATCCGTTTTTCGGTGTTCTTTAAGTTGAAATAACTTCATCTACTGTAAAATGTTCTTTTCCAGAAAAGTAGCAAGGGGTTTTCAATAATTTGCTCTTAATCCCTTTAGTGTGTCGCTTAGACAAAGATTTTATTTTGAACAAATTAAGTTTAGACTAAACAATTAAAATAGTCGTTTATGAATTCATACCTTGGTGAAATTGAGTGCATCACCACTCAAGTTTATTCAAGCTTGGATATCATAAGAACTTTGTCTTCAAATTTACTACATATTTTCTTTCGATTTCTCTCTGCTGCTATCTGGAGCATTCAAAGCCCAAGTTCATTATTCTAATATTCTCACAGTTGCCAGTCACCATGAAGCAGGTACAGTTTGATCTTGAAAACTGATAAAGGAAGAGAAAAAGAAGTTAGTTCTCACTAATGGCCTTGGAAATTGAATCATTGGATGGTTTCTTCCCTGCCTTAGAATTACTTTTTAAAACTTAAGCTGTTGTATGCTTGTCACCAATTTCATAAATTCCATTGAAATTCAAATTTCCGAAAGTATTATAAAAATTGAATTAAATTCGTTACTTTTATATATTTTCTCTGATAATTTTCACAAACCATTATCCTTATTTAAATGATTAAACTAAAGCCACTAGGTTTAATATACAATTTCCTCTGTAACTAATCGTTAATGACATCACTTTCTTCAATAACGGTTAATTGGAACTTCTTAGCTCCGTTATTCAAGATAATGAGCTCTCTTCATGCTCTGTTCAAATCGACAACCTTTCCCGCTAAAACAACCTCTTCGAGAAAGCCCGCTTCCTTGACCGTTGCTCCTTTCAAAATCCATCGGAAACCCACTTCATATCTCTTGTTCACGCCTCCAAAACCACACTCCAACTCCGCCAAATCCACGCCAAAATTCTCCTCCAGCAACCATATAACTACCCAGTTAATCTCTTCTTCGTCTTTACGCAAATCCATTGACTATTCTCTCTTTTTTTTATCATTACCATCCCAAGGACTCGTTTCTCTTCAATGCGTTGAGTTCGTGGGCTTCCGAATGATTCCTGTTTTGAGAATGCCATCTCCCATTTTATTCTCATATTGAGGTCGGATGTTAAGCCTGACCATTTGTGCTCAAATCCGTTGCCAATTTGTGCTTAGAAGGACTTGGAAGAGCTCTTCATGGTGTGGATTTGAGTTTGGTTCATTCATTACGATATCTATGGTTGATGTTTATGTAAAAGATAAGGAACTGGGCTCGGCTCTGAAACTGTTTGATGAATGTCCCTAGAGATTAATCAAGAGAGTACATTGGTTTGGAAGGGTGTTGTGAGGTCGGGGATATGAGCAAGACTGTGGAGCTCTTTGAGACTATGCCAAGGAGGAATACTGCATCTTGGAATAGTTTCATTAATGGATTTTTGAGTGAAGATTTGGAGCAAGCAAGGATGCTTTTTGATCAGATGCCAGAGAAGAATGTGGTTTCTTGGACTACAATGGTTAATGGACTTACGCAAAATGGAGACTATGAGAAGGCATTATCCATGTTTTCTAAGATGTTGGAAGTGGGTGTGAAGCCTAATGATTTCACTGTTGTTTCAGTTCTCTCAGCTTGTGCAAAGATCGGTGCCCTTGAAGATGGACTAAGAATACACAGATATCTTACAGACAATGGCTTCCATTCGAATACAGTAATTGGTACTGCTTTGGTGGATATGTATGCAAAATGTGGGAATATCCAGTCTGCAAGTCAGGTGTTCGGAGAGACAAAAGAGTAGGACATTGACATTCTGAGGAATTAATTCAGTGTTTCAAAAGATGATGCATGCCGGTGTGACTTTCTACTTATTTGTTATTCTATTCAATTTTTCAGATAATTTTTGGAACGACCTTAACCTTTGCCATAGTTGCAGGTATAAGACCAGATGAAGTTGTCTTTCTTGCCATACTAACTGCATGCGCACATACTGGAAAAGTAAATCTTGGACTTAATTTCTTCAACAGTATGAAGCTTGACTACTCCATTGAGCCCACCATGAAACATTATGCATTGATTGTTGATCTCTTAGGCAGGGCAGGTCGACTAAATCCAGCTCTCAGGTTCATAGAAAGCATGCCAATAACTCGAGATTTTGTGATACGGGAGCACTTTTTTGTGCTTGTAGGGCTCACAAAAATATCAAATTGGCAGAACTAGCCTCACAGAAGCTCCTGGAGCTTGAACCTAAGCATAACGGGAGCTATGCCTTCCTATCAAATGTTTATGCTGTAGTAGGCCAATGGGAGGATGCAGAGAGAGTGAGAGTTCTAATGGAGAGTAGAGGCGTCAAGAAAAATCCAGGATGGAGATATGTAGAGGTAGAGGGCCAAGTGCATAGTTTTGTAGCTGGTGATTCTTCCCATAAAGATTCCAAAGATATATACTTAAAATTAGAAGAAATAGTGGCAGGTGCAATGGGACAAGGATACATGCGTGGAACTGAATGGGTACTTCATAATATTGAAGAAGAAAGGAGGACGCATTAGGAAGTCACAGTGAGAAGTTGGCACTCACGTTTGGGCTTATTCGTACTTACCCTGTATGACCATAAGAATTGTGAAAAATCTTAGAGTTTGTGGGGATTTCCATTCTCTGATGAAATATGCCAGTCAGACGAGTCAAAGGGAGATTGTATTGAGAGACATAAATCGATTCCATCATTTCAAGGTTGAGGTTTGTTCATGCGGTGATTACTGGTAATGCGGTATGTGATACTAGCCTTGTGCATTAACATTTTGCTGATACTCTTTATCAAGAGGCATTCACTATTACTGTACTTTCTGTTTAGATTGGATCTCACCTCTGAACTTTTTGGTGGTCCATATGAATAATTTGCTTTCAAAATTGGCATCATGGACAGAATCTGTCAAATGTTTTTTCAAGCCAAGCTCTTATAATGAATGATTGTGCATTTTAAATTTGAAAACAGTATACATGACATTTAGGCCCTTTGCATGTAATCCCACTCGAGTGCGTTTCCCTGAACTTCAGTGATTTACCCTATGCTTTTAAGGAGACAATTCGATGGTTAGAGTTTGAAAATCTCAACAGAGAAGTCTTAATCTAGGCATTGGCATGAGAAAAGATTATTCTTCTCTTATAAATCTTACTTCTTGCTGAATGAAAAATAATTACAAGTTTTTTTATGATAAAATAATTCACATGTTAATATACTATTACATGTATTTTTGATTCCTAAGCTATGCCACTTCTGTTCACACTCTAGGCAGTATGTTCTCCTTTTCTCCTAGTTTCCAGTTTTTCACACATTAAACAAAAGGAAAACCATGATGCCTAGGCATTGTTACGAGATTCTATCGTAAATGTTTAAAATACATATCAAAGTAGTCTTTTTCAAATGTTTAATAACATATTAAAATACCCATCTTGGTTATATAAATCATGATCTTGGAAAGCTATCTAAGTTGAGTACGTGGAAGGTGTTCTGGTGAATCATTGTAACCAAATTTTATCTCCTATAGGGTGGGATGTTCCTTAGCACGGATGGATTACATCAACACTGACAGGTGTTTGAAAGCCAATCCTGGCCAAGCATAGTAATGTTATTGCTTCTTAAACAGACCATGGGAGGTTCAGGTTGTCAATGTTTAATTGAGCTACTGCAAAATGACTTGTTTGGGTCTCTACTGGCCTAGGATGACTATGGTGCAAAAGAAGTGGCTTTGCTGCATAGTGTTTTCTGTTTTCCTCTTCTATTTTTACTTTTTAAGAATTTTTTAAGTTATTGTTCTTTAATAATTATGTAATAAAAACCTTTATTCATTTTTCTAGAAATATGGTAAGAAATGCATGGTTATCAAAATCGTATCGAATCTACCAGTGAAACCGAAAAAATTGGGAAACGAATTAAGAATTGGGCCGGTCAGTCTCTTTTACTTGTTCTCGAAGAATTGAATAAAAAACCGATGAACCAGTCGGTTAACTAATAAATCGGCCGGTTAACTGGTGAACCGGTCGAATTGGATTAATTTTTATGTTCGGACGGGTCATTTTTTTTTTTTTTTAATTTTTGATTAAAATAACGTCTTTTTTATCGAGTAAAAACGATACCGTTTTGAGTTAAAAGAAATTAAGAGAACTACAGTAATTTCGTTTCAATTTTACCCGAAACTAAAATTATGATCTTATTGCATGTTATTTTATTGCGTGAGTAGATATTTAAGTAATTGAATATCCATAATTTACTATATATATAACTTTTAACTTAATATTATTAAATTGACACCATAATAAATATGATCTTATATAGATTTTTATTTTAACTCTAATTGTGTTATATTTATTTTCATCATATATATAATAAATGTCAAATTATATATACATATATATTAAATTGGATTTTTTTTTTATTTAATAGGTTTGATTTCGATCCAACATGAAAACATTGAAGAAATGGACTAAAATAGTTAATTTTGAAATGTAGGGACCGAATTGTATTTAAGTAAAACTACAGCTTTTTTTTTTTTTTTTTTTTTTGTAATTAACCCCTAAATATATTATTGTATATTTGATCGCTCTCTCTAAAACTGCATTACGCCTCCGCCCAATGATGAAGAAGAAGAAGAGCGAGGCAAAAACTTGCATTTCTTCGGCGGAAACAATCGCCAATAACATAGACCTTCTTACCCAAATTCTCCTTCGAGTGCCTGCAACACCCCTTCTAAAATTCAAGTGTGTTTCAAAACAATGGCTTTCTCTAATTTCCAATCCCCAATTTTGCCTCTCCCATACTCGTCTTCACCAAAACCCTAATTCCACTCCCGCTGCTTTGTTTCTCGACAATCGCTTCTCTACCCTTCTAAAATTCAAGGTCGTCCCTTTAAAAAACGATGTCGTATTACCCAAATTCTCTGCCAATCTGGATGACGGTTCTCGCCTTCTGATAGAACAGTCCTGTAATGGCTTGCTTCTTTGCGCTTCCAGAGTATGGTACGAGTCAAGCGATGTGGCAACGGTAATAAATGATGATAGCTGTGTGCTAGAGGAAAATAATCAGGCTCTCAGATATTTAATCTCTAATCCCACCACTAAGAAATTCAAGAAAGTTATTTTTCCTAGCATGGATTTTAGAATTTCTGTTGTGAGTCTTAATTTGGCTTTTGATCCTTGGAAATCGCCACACTATAAGTTGATTTCTATTCGGACCTTGAATCCTAAGGAGGAAAGATATAGAATTGATATGTATTCATCGAAGACTGATTCTTGGAGCTTGTTAGGTATCGATTTCCATATTGTTGATGACTTTCTCCACTGTTTTTCTGCTATTTACTGCAATGGTGCTGTTCATTGGCCTCCATCAGTTAATAGCAAAACTATGCTTTATTTTGATGTGGAGACAGAGTGCTTAAAGGAAATGCCAAAGCTTCCATCATATGGGGATGGAATAATCGGGGATATTTTGTATTTAGGAGAGTCTAATGGTCATTTGTTTCTTGTTATGGGCAGTATTACTCCATCACCATCAGTATCAGAATTTGATGTTTTGGAAATGGCTATGGATTATTCTGAATGGTTAGTAAGGTATCATGTAAATGTTGATTCTATTAGAGAAGCATTTCCCAATCTGGGTTGGGATGCTGCTTCAATTTTTTATGAAGGAGGATTTTCAGTTCTGAGTGTTGTTTGTGCTGACGATGAGGATTCAAAGGTTGTGTTATGTGTGGATGGTGTAGCCTTGGCCTATGATCTTAATTATAGCCGAACAACGAAGCTTTGTGATTTGGAGTCGCATACTAATATGACATGTTGTATATTATTTATAAATTATAAATGGTATCATGTATTTCGATACTTTGACTCTCTGTTTTGTGTCTGAACACACCTTCAATCTGTGAGGTATCATGGTACGTGGCGATTCCCAAACTTGTTTTTCAATCTTCAGCTTGGTTTTTCTGGCAGAAGAGAGGATTTTCTGTTCTGAGTGTTGTTCGAACTGAGGTGGAAGAATAAATGCTTTTGCCATTGGCAGATGATCTCATTGATTTTATTTGGTCTCGTGTTTTTCGATGCTTTGACAGCCTCTTTTGTATATGAAGTTATGAACGCATGCCATGTTTTGAATGTATCTGTACTGAACTTGTTGACACTTTTCAAGTATTTACTGAAGTTTGTAAAATGGATAAACCTTAGTGGCCAAGGCTTTGCTATGTTCAGTCTTCCTTATTTTTTAACCATTCCCATTGCAAGAATTAGGGATATGTATTGCTAGTGTAGTACTGGTAATCTGGTATGTGATATACTGACATGTATACATTTTCACCGTTTCCTGATATTTACTTTTACTAAACATTTCAATCTTAGTGGCAAAGTTTTTGCAAGTCTGTTTATCAGTTCTTAACCATTCCCTTGCACCCAGATTAAGATTAAAATTTGGACCACGAACGATACTGTGTGGTACAAATTTGGTGCCTGGAAGTTAGATATCTGAATGATGAATTTCAAGTCGAGATACTGCAGTCCTGTATTCCAGGATATGGTACTACTATGTTAGAACCATAACAGATGATGATAGCTGTGTCTTGGGGAGTTTTAATGTTCTCGTATATTTTATCTGATCAATTCAAGAGAGTCAATTTTCCAAGCAGGGATTCTAGGACTACTGTTATGCGTCTTAATTTGGCTTTTGATCCTTCCAAATCGCCACAATATAAGATCGTTTGTGTTCGTCTGAACTATTTTAGGGGAAGGTATATAATTTATTTACTCATCAGAGACTGATTATTGGATACAGCTGAGTATTTACTTCATTTTCTGTCATTTACTGTAATGGCGTGATTTATTGGCCTCCAACAACTCTATATGGCACTGTGCTTTATTTTGATGTGGAGGAAGAGTAGTTGAAAGAAATGCCTTTGCCTTGATCATATATTGATGGATCAAAGCAAGTTCCGCATTTTGGAGTGTCGAGGCCATTTGCTTCTTGTGATGGGCCAATCCCCATTACTATCAGAATTTGATGTTTGAGAGATGGCTATGGATTTTTCTGAATGGTCAGTGAGGTATCATGTAAATCTTGAGTCTACAAGAGTAGCATTTCCTGAGCTGGTTTGGAATCTTCAGCCGCCTTTTCGCGGAGAAGGATTTAAGGTTCTGAGTGTTGCTTATGCTGAGAAGGAGGAAGAGTCGATGGTTGTGCTATATGTGAAAGATACAGCTTGGTGATGTAGAGTCGGGTTGGAAATTCCGGAATGGTACACCTTTAGTTTATAAATGGTTTTATGCATTTGAACACTTTGACACCCTTATTCGTACCCGAGCAGATCCCATGTCCGTATGTTTACTTCTATACACTTTTCTGGTATTTACTTGTGCTTATGAAACACATAACACTTGAATGTTATTAAAGTTGTTAGCGTTAATTATGCATAGCTTTCCTTCTTAATTGATTCATTAATAAGCATAAAAGGCTAGGCTACATGTACAGAAATTATTTAGTGTATGTATTTAAATATTGAATTAAATAAAAATACTGATTCAATGAAGAACAGTTAGTATTGAAAGATTCACTGTAAGTATATCAAAAATAAGTTCAAGGATTGTATTATTGTAATGGGAAATTGAAAGGTAATCATACTGGAAATGTAAAAGAGGACCAATTCTCTGGAGAAAAAGTACAGTAGAGGAAACTGAAATAAAAAGACAGAACAAGTACCTATAGACAACCTTGGCCCATGATATGTATTCCGGCACTTGAAGAAAGCTTTGTGATCTGGAGCCGCTGTGTGCTAAATGTTGCAGCATCAGTGGCACAACAGACATTGCTACCCTCTTTTGTGTATGAACCTAATCACATTCCCATGTCTCGAACTTATGAGTGCTGGATAGAGACGCTCTCTCTTCAGATAAGGGTCTTTGTTGCTACAGTGGCAATTTTCTTCTGTAAAGCTTTATTTTTAGTCTGCCCTTCATGTGTTGTTCAGGTGGAACTGTTTAATTTCTCCAATATATATTTTGAGACTCTTCTTCATTTATTACAGCTTGGCAAAACATATCTTAAAGAGAAATGAGACCAGGCGTGGGGGTGGGTGCTTCTTCATTCTCCAACATCGTGAAGCTTAAATGGCGTATATTGAAGTCAGCCATGGTAGATAGTAGATAGAGTCTCTACCTCCACTATTTATGGTGTAAATAAAAGTAGCAGAATGCCCATCATCATTTGGGTGGATCAATCATGGCTTACACATTCCAAGTAACATTTTGATATTTAAAAAAATGAAATTTTTAACCGGGTATTTCTTTTTTTCTTACCCACTTATTCATACCATAATCTTTAGATAGAATATGGCAAAATGTTCAAATAGGAAAAATAATCATTTTTAATCCTGAAATGAATGCAGAATGAGTTGCTGATCTTATTCCACATCAAGAGATGGGCCAGAAGCCTACAATAACTAATAAACTAAGAATATGCGACATTACATAAAATTCAAAGAAAATGCCACCACATGTGTTCTGGAAAATCACAATTATGCAAAACACATGGGCCTTAAAAAAGGTTTTCAGACAGCAAAAAGACTTACAAAAGCTACAATCCGAAGGACGGAATTCGGATTTATGGGTTCACGGCGTCACGCTATTCCGTCTGCGGGGCTTGTATGGTAGTTTGTATTATTATTATTATTATTATTTTTAGAGACAATCCGATATTTAAAAAATCACGGACAAAAAATTTAATTGAATATAAATTGGAGTAAAATTAAAATTAATAAAAAATAATTAAATAAATATTAATATAATGGCTTTGTGGCTCTAAATAATGTGTATAAATTTGATAAGAGATTGAGGGTGTTGTTGTATATTTTTAAATAGTAATTTCTCATGTATTTAATTTTAGATATTTAGAAATTTTTATAAAAATTTTTAAAAATTATTATTAGATAGTGTTTCATATAATGAATCTAATAATGTATTTTTTATGTTAAATAAAAATTAAATGGATAGAAAAAAATATATTAAAAATTTTATATATTATATTTAACAGTTTAAATTTAATATATTTATAATATATTTTTAATTATTTATTGATTTTTTTTTAACATAAAAAATATATTATTAAATTTATTATATGAAATGCTATCTAGTTATAATTTTTATAAATTTTTATAAAAATTTTTAAATATTTAAAATTAAACATATAAAAAATTTACAGTGTAAACACAGCAACACCTCAACACGAGGCATTGAATTTGTGAATTGTAATCACAAATCATATGTCTAGCATTATTGCAGATTAAAATCTTATTTCTGGGAAGGTTAGCTGCCTGCTTTATATTATATAATAATAACAAGTAAAAAATACTTTAAAATAAAATTTAATTCTTTTTTTTTTTTAAAATAATTAACCGGTTAACCTGGCCTCTCCCTATTGCTCTGTCACATCCATTCTATAACCATTGTGTGACTCCATTGACCCTCTCTGTCCCTTCTTCTTCCAAGAGAAATCCAAATATCGGCACAGTTACCAGAGAACTCCATTAATCACATCTCAAATCTTCTCCTCTACTTCCTCTTGATATAAATCTATACATACACCAATCTCGCTTGCTCGCTCGCTCTCTATATTTACACTCTTAAATGGTGAAGGAAAAAGTACCTGATTGGCTTAACAGTTCTCTCTGGTCCACCACTCCTTCCTCCTCCGCCGACGACGATCTCCTTCAACGCTACTCCTCCAAGCTCTCCACTACCTCCGCCACCACCACCACCACCACCACCACCAAAACCGAATTTCCTATCGAGCCACCGGTCCCAGTCCCGCCTCCTGCCGTAATTAGGGAAGAGCCTCTTTATCGTCCTCCAAAGCCTGAAATCAAAACTGAAGTTAAAAATAAGGATTCGCGAAACAGTGTTAGTAGTAATAATAATGATGATGATATTAATAGAAATGAAAAAGATGATGATAATGAAACTTCCGTTGCCGAGGATATTTCTAGACAAGCTCAGCTCTTGACTGAGGTCAGAATTCTTATCTTATAATTTCTCTCTGTATATATATAGGTATGCGTATATGTATTGATTCTGGTGGTGAAATGTGGGCGTAGTTGTCGAGGAAAGTGATAAATATGAGGGAATTGAGGAGAATTGCGTCTCAGGGGATACCTGATGGTGCCGGCATTCGCTCCACGGTGTGGAAGGTACATTCTCTCTCTCTCTCTCAATTTATGGTTTTGAGTTGTAATTTGATTTAAGTGATTTGTGGTTTTCAAGTTTCTGATTTAGTTGCTAAATTTTTTTTTCAAGGAAATAGGAATTTTAGGTTCTGTAAAATCTGTTTTGAGAATGGTAGTTGCACAATTTTTCGTGATTAAGTTTGTATTTGCTTTGGCAGCTCTTGCTAGGGTATCTGCCACTTGATCGTTCACTTTGGTCGTGTGAACTGGCTAAGAAGAGGTCTCAGTACAATCATTTTAAAGAGGAGCTTTTGATGAATCCTGTAAGTCATATTGATGATTTTATTGCCTTACTTTTATTAGTTCAAATGAGTTTTTTCGGAGAGGACTCCGTGAAACCAAATCATTGTAAGGTCCTGAGAATTCCCTTCTGTTGTTGAGGTTTCTCTTCATTTTGTTTCTTAGTCTAACTTTATAAAATCATGGGATTTTATAAAGCCCTTAAAAGGTTGACACCATAAAATGTTTGTACCTAAAAACATAAGTTAAGTTGCCATACTAGATATATGTTTGCACGATTAGGTTAGTTGGTTACTCGTTTCATGGATCACTTAATTCTGTGCAATGAGGATCTATGCTGCATGTATTTTAATATTTTATTCCTGTAAATAGTTTTGGATTTCTGATTTTTTTGGGGGTTAATTAGTCAGAAGTCGCAAGGAGGTTGGAGAAATCCACAGGTTGTGAAAATGATGAGCTGAAATGTGAAAACAGTGGTATGCTTTCAAGATCGCAAATAACCCATGGAGAGCATCCTTTGAGCCTTGGGAAGACCAGCATCTGGAATCAGTTCTTCCAGGTATCATATGTTTTAGGGATGTGATACTTTAAACCTCGAATGTTTTCCCAAGTTACGAAAACAATAAAAAAAAAAAAAAAACTGTATGTATGTACTCATCACTTGCGTTTCATTTCCTATGAATTAACTTTTAGGGTTCTGTTAAAATCTGTGCATTTCCAATGTTTAGTTGACAGTGTCACAAGAGGAGTGTCTTTTTCTTCTTCTTATACTTTTTCTTTGAGAGGAAAAGAAAGGTGGGTTTGGATGGGGGTTGACTTAAAACATACTGTGTTGCATCTCTTATTAATGAATTTTATCTTCTTGAGAAAGATAATTGAATCTTTGTATACAGCTAAAATGTATTAAGTTCCAAAACCATCATCCTGTTGGCTGGCCTTGCCCTTTAAATCTAATCCAAATAGCATTGTTCTTGGATTCTTATGAACTTGAAGAGAGGAAAGATCCCTGAGCTATTAAAAGCAAATTAGTCTTTAAGGCACAAACACATGCAGTCTAAATAGTGTTGCCCTGTGCCTGCTTCTCATGAACTTGAAATATTCTTGTAAAACCTTGAAATCTCTCCCAGGTGGTGGTGGGATGTCATTATAGTAGGTCTTGTTTTGGATCTTTGTGAAGCAAAATGTCAAAACAATAAATGCACAAATGAAATATTTAATATGAGAATGCCCGTTCTTGATTATTGTCTGAGGTTCCCTGGGCATATGATTTAGAAGTATTTATACAGCAAGTAATCACATACAACAGAATGCCCTCTCATATATCCCAGCATGATGTCTTTTGATTTTTGCTGATTATGTTATACTTGTGCTTATTATGCCTAATATGTGTCAAGAGATACCTTGTTAGCTATGTCAATATATTTCAACAACCTGTGCAGTGGTGCTGTAATGATATCAGCAGAAGTATTTTGTGCATTTTTGTAAATTATGCAATTCCACTTCTTCATTTTGTAGGACACCGAGGTTATGGAGCAGATTGATAGAGATGTGAAACGTACTCATCCGGACATGCACTTCTTTTCTGGGGACTCTTCTTTGGCAAAATCTAATCAGGTTTTTTTTTTTTTCTCAAGTTTTGATATAAGATGCAAACTAGAGGTTTTTTTGGCTTACTTACATGTGCCTTTCGTCTTTAGGATGCTTTGAAAAACATACTGATAGTATTTGCTAAATTAAATCCGGGAATAAGATATGTCCAAGGGATGAATGAAATTCTGGCTCCTCTTTTCTACATATTCAAAAATGATCCTGATGAGGAAATGGCGGTGAGTTTTCTTTTCTTTCCAATTTGATGTTTATCATGCTTATGCTTCTCATTAAATATTTTGTTATTTATTTACTTTCTTGGTTGGTTTGAAGTTTGAATTTGATCTTTTCTTGTCAATGATCTATGAATTGGCTTCCAGCAAATATAATTGGATGCTTGGATATTGATGGACCTTTTAGTGGAATTTGACAAATGATTTACTAGCTTTAGTATATAAAGAATATGAAAAAGAGACTTATCGTTGTCTAAAACATTATTGAGGAGTTGGATGGAGGGAGAAAGGAAGCTGGCAGAAATATCCTACCCTTTCTTTTGGTTGTAACCTTCCTAAGAGAGACAGAAAGAACAAATGTCCCCTGTTTGCTGTTCCCTCAAATCAGGCAGATCTGATGTGAGAGGAGTTTGGTCTAGTAAGATTAAGCTAAACTTCAATAAATTGACAGATTTTCCATAGTAGTCCATTGACTCTAATTTTTATACGTATTTTCAATATAATTTAACCCTTATCTTTTTCTTTCATCGTACACTCAACCTAGTGAACGAAATATTACTCTCTCTTTCTATATATCTAAACAAGCCAGAAGGGATAACTCTCCTTTGTTGCAGCCAGAGGAAAGAACTTTAAATATTTAATATTTTAATTTTTGCAGTGAAGAATTTTCTTTTTTGGGGCCTGTGTTATGGTCAATCAGGATAGGTGCCCATTTGTTGTTTGTTGTTCAAGTTCTTACCAATATGGTTGAGTGAGCTACAACTTAACTGTTAAAATGGGGGAAAAACTGCAATTTCTAATAATTCAAGTCAGTTATGGTTCTCAGGCAGTTTGGAGAGTTTCAGGATTATTGTGTTCAAGACTTCAAGTTAGCTGTTTGAATTTAGGATGTTACTTTGATGAGACAAAGTTGGATCTTAAATGAATAAAAAAAGCATTCCGCAAGGCCCTTAAACTTATTGTATTTTATTTATTGAGCCGTTGAACTTTATTTCTCCTCATTAGACCCTTGAATTTTTATTTTTATTTTTATTTTTATTTTTTTTTTTATTTTTTTTTTTGCATATTGAGGACTTCTACAATGGAAAAGTAAAATTGATGAGAAATTCATTAATGGTAGTTTATAAATTTTTCAAAAAATTATATTGCTTTATACATAAAAATTGAAAATTTTAGGGCCATGGAAATGTATTTTTCCTTTTCTTCAAATTTTTAATTTTTTAAACTGCTATGAATGAATTTCTTATCTATTTTACTTTTATCATTTAACAAATCCTCAATGTGAAAAGATTAAAAGTTCAAGGGCTTGATGTGAAGAATAAAAGTTTAGGGTTTTAATAGACAACATGATAAGTTCAAGGGCCTTGGAATGATTTTTTCCTAAATGAATTTTGAACTATTTACAAAAAGGTGCCGATAATTAATTGTTGATTTCATAAATTACTTAACAAACCAAGATTGTGTCCATTAAGAAGTCAGAGCACAATTCATTGTTGGCATAATATAAATCGATAGTGAGGATAAAGGCAGTGTACAACACATTTATTCTCATCTTCAACTTTTGGTAAGATAAAATGATGTCTTTCATTTTCTCTATATGATTTTATTTGTTTAATATTTTCCACTTTTTGTGTAATGCAGGCTTGTGCTGAAGCGGATACATTCTTTTGTTTTGTTGAATTATTGAGCGGATTCCGGGATCATTTCTGTCAGCAACTTGATAACAGTGTTGTTGGAATTCGTTCAACAATTACAAGACTGTCACAGCTTTTGAAGGAACATGATGAAGAACTTTGGCGTCATCTTGAGGTCACAACCAAGGTAAGACGATTGAAAGTATAAATTTAGCATTCAGGTGTTTTGGATCTGGATGCATTTTTCTTTTAAAAAAAATTATATGTTTGTCTTTACTAACAAATGCAGTTAATTCTACTAATGGTTCACTGTTCTATTCTTAGAATGCTTAGAGTTTAACATTTAACCTATCTAGGAAGTCTCTCTCGTAGGCAATGGAAAATTCATCTGAGTATTACTTGTTTCTTAGATATTGTTCTTGCCCTGTGCTGTATGATCCATATACAACCAAAAGGGCACCTTTAATGTAATCCCTTTATTTGGCTGACACACACACACACACACACACACACACACACACATATATACACATACATACTTTGTAGTTTAAAAGGTCTCTTTTGTTCAAAAGCAATTTTCATCTTTTGGGACTTTTATATTGTGGACTAATTACCAGATGTTTTAAGATGTTGCCAGCCGAGATGTTTAGGCATCGTACTATATTTGTTGTTGATTTGGTGTATTCGGTTAGAAATGTTTAAGGGCAGATACTCCACTGCTATTGTGAAATCATCTTCCTAGCTTGTCTATGGTGTTCTCCTTTTGGGAATTTCAATAAGTCCCTCTGCATATATACTGTGATTGTAAAAGAGAGATGAGTAATCTTCATTTAACTCTCTGCGTTCATTTCTCTAAGACAGTTCAATGATTAACAAATAATTACATTAATGGTACCCCCACCCCCTCAATAATAAGGAAGAAGCAGTGAATCAGCTTTCTTACATAGAATATATTAATTATGAGATGCTTGATGGTAGATTTTATATTTTATATTTTTGCCAGGTAATTCTTCTCTAATGGTTTGCTTATTTGTGTTTGAAAATAACAGGTCAACCCCCAATTTTATGCATTTAGGTGGATTACTCTCCTCTTGACTCAGGAATTCAATTTTGCAGATAGCCTACATATTTGGGACTCCCTTCTGAGTGACGCTGAAGGTCCTCAGGTAAAATTCATTTCATCTATTATTTTACTTGAAGGTAGTGTATTATAAATAAAACAAGGATCCATTCTTCCGTGAGGGGTGAGGGCTGCAATATAGGGAGTGAAAACAGGAAACTCTCCTGCCATTAGATCACCATCCAATCATAGGAAGTGTTCTTTACCGTAAGGATTCAGTGAAATGACCTACTTTGAGAGATGTCCTCATTTCTATGGCTGAAGTCGTAATTTGGATGTCCTCGTTTCTATGGCTGAAGTAGTAATTTGTCTGTTGGAATACATTCAATTTTATTGCAACATCTAGCAGAAAATTAGAAAGGTTGTCTGTAATGCCGTAGGATGGAGAATACATTAAACAACTACCAGTTACGGTTCCATCTCTTGGTTTTAAACCAAAACTTCAACTGTTGTGCCACACAGTGGTATGCTATGTGGAGTAGCATATTATAGGGCATGAATGAATTGCAGAGGACCATTATTGACTGTTGCTTCTGAGAATCTAAAATTTGCTTTTATCTGTTTAGAATCATCTAAGTATTGTCTGACATGTAATGAGTTAAATGTGAAAAGCTATCTGGTAATGCGACACTCTGCCTTAGTGAACCAAACAACCTCTCTTCTGGTTGGGGTTTTTCATTATTGCCTTTTATTAACATTTGCTTGTGTATGTGCCCGTTTGGAACAGTTTATGGAAAGGAAAAAACAGTTTTTTTGGGTGAAAAACTGATTTTGGCTCACTTTATAGTGTTTGGTAAATATCAAAATTAATAAAAGCAATTATCTGGATAGCTAAAATTCAACTATTTGGATAAGTTAGAAATGGAAGATTTTCAAAATAGCTGAATTTTAGATTAAACGCGTAGCTGATTTTAAAAAATTAGTGGACAAAAATACCCTTATAAGTTTATAAGCAATTTTTAGATTGTATTTTACCAAACATAAATATACAGTTAATTGCTTTTGAAAGTATTACTTTTAAGAATAGAATTTTTTCCCAGTGTCAAACTAGACCTATGTCTGTTGGTCTAATATCTAGTGTGGTGACCTGCATCAAATTTCTTAGCATTCAATCTATCACATTTTGAGGATAATGAAAAATTTGTAAGCTGAAAAAAAGTAACAATTACCCTCTACTTTCAGGAGATTTTGCTTCGCGTATGCTGTGCAATGTTGATTCTAATTCGGAGGCGTTTACTAGCAGGGGATTTCACTTCCAATCTCAAGCTACTCCAAAACTACCCCCCTACAAACATCAGCCATTTGCTTTATGTTGCAAACAAGTTGCGTGCTCAACCATCAGGCTAATTGCTTGTTTACCACACTGTGTTTCTTGTCTCTCACCCATATTTTCATGTTTGAAAATCTTATCGTTTGTAAATTACTGAATGTAAATGTTGGTTGAAAGTAACTGCTAGCATGCCAGGAGGATCTCTTGTTTCATTTTTCCATGAACGCATCTTGATAGAGTAGGTGCCTTTTTAACCCTTCCGTACTCTAGGTTGTGATGGTGATTGCTGAGTCAACTGTTATGCAGTTTGGTTATTTGTAGGCTTTGTATTCTGACATAAGTACAGAATTTTCAATTCTGTTGTAACTGTAACACATGGAAAGGTCGATGCTACAGAATGAGCAAGGCCTTTTTTTTTTTTTTTTTTAATATTTTAGTCCACAATTTTTTAAGAAAAATAAAAATTTCCTTTTTTTTTTAATCCCTTTATTTATTTATTTATTTATTATTATTATCACTTGTCTTGAAGACCAGTCAAATGAATCTAAAAGTATAATTAATCATGTATAGAATGACTAATAACAAGAAAAAAAATGGGCACATGAAATATGTGATAAAACTTGCATTAACTCTCTGGGATGAACTGTTTTTCGGTGGGATTTTAATTGGTTGAGAAGTCTATTAGTTAATGGTATTTTTTGTTCTTCTGAGGAAAATAAGTTGAAGCACCTGCAAAACATTCACTCCCTTCTATCAGAATAACATTATTTCCTTAAAAAATATACAGAAAGCATTGCTGTGAATTACAAGAATTCCAAACCCGTAATAGACAGTTAAAGATGGATAATCATTAAAGTGAGACTGTACAATGTTCTTTCAGAAGATAAAAAATATTTGATTAAATCATATGGATAAATAAAATGGTTCTCCAAAAGCATGACCAAACAAATATCACAAGTCCTCTTTCCCACACAAAATTGTACAATTCCTTAATGAAAAAATCACCAGGAAGCAATGCTAAGATGGCTTAAATATAGAGAAAATAAAAGAAAATGAAACATTAATTTAATCATAAAGAAACAGACCATATATCTGCAGTACACAATACTTTAGTCAAGGGGTTTCTTTTGAATAGAATTTCCTAAATGCCCAAGATATATGAAATAATCATAACTAGTGATAATTCTCACTATGTAATTTCCCTTTTATTTAGTTTAATAGCTTTGAAATTCCAAGAAACTGAACAATCATCTGCATGTTATTAATGCATCTGAGTTCAGGGATATGGTTTGGAACAACAATCCACTGAAAAAGAGACTGCATGAATGAATAATCCAATTCTCTACACAGGATTTTTCTTCCTCTGCAACCCAAAAAATATGATCACGAGACAAGGCACCACATATATGCAGGTGAAGGAAAGATATGCTTCACAGCAAGTTCCCAAACTAACTTCCCTATTGCTTCCCCCAAGATAAAATAACCCTATGCCCCTTCTGATGCTTCAGGCATTCTGAACTGGAAACAGTTCATCTTGAAAAAACCCTCAAAATTGCCTAGTTAAATTATGTGACAATGAGACTTAACATAGTTTTGGTTAACTTTGCACATTCATTCTCAATAACTACAGAAGATTGATTGAGATCTTACCCAGCAAATGCCAGCATATCCATCTCAAAACGAAGGTGTATTGCCATGAAGTAACCTTGTGTACGTAATTTAACAAATATCGATTTACTTGGCTTCATAATATGTGGCTTAAATTGAAGGGCATAGTAGTTAACCCTGCACCTCAAGTCCTCAACCGCTGGTACTAAGCATTGTCAATTTCTTCAGCTAAACGATGTGTAAAGGGAGTAAGATAAATGGCACCGTGTTGCTTCATTTTCTCAAAAGCAACAGCTATATACCAACTAATAGGAGCATCTGTAAGAAGCCACAACTGAGACAGGAAGGAAATTTGTTTCCATTAAAAGGGCAATTATTACTTCAAGGATATCTTATCTGCTTCATTTCATCGAGATAAGACAAAATACTTTGCAAATTCTCTTCCTGAAAGGCCTTTATCTTCTTGGTTTCCCATTTTTATGAATTTATGGTATGCTTTCCACAATACGTACATTATATCTCAGTGACTGGATAAAATATTCAACATCATAAATGCCATGGAAGCCACTGTACACAAAAGAAATATGCTTCAATTCCATAACATACAAATGTTCTGTCAAAATCACTGTACACTAGAAACAGATACCTGTAATCATGCCAGCCAGAAGGAGTTAGCATCCAACTCAGGCAGCACAAGGGTGGCATTCATGATTCTAGCAGCAAGAACCGCATTAAAAATCTGTAACAATCTAAAAGCAATCACAACTAACTTGTAACAATCCAGCTTCAACTTACCTCTCCGACGGACCAGTGGATCCGCTACTTCCACTAATCGTCGTCGAAAACAGCAATGAGAGCGTACGGATCAAGAGAACAACAACAGTAATCGATAGCTTCGCAAGAATTCCCTTCACGACTGCTACTCCTTGCTTTGAATGCTCCCTGTGGTGCACTAAACTTTAATCAAATGCGAAACCAAATAAAATCATAAAATTGAAAACAATGAAAGTAATCAGGAAAAAGAAAAAAAAAATGTTTGGTACCTTCTCATTGTGTGGAAAGCCAAGTAGAAATGGAGAGATCTGTAATATAAATTAGCTGATGAGGTTTTCAGAGCTTAAAATTTGTATGATAATGGAAGAAAGAACTGTTGCTTTGCGTTTCACAAGCTGCCTGGAAAGTCTACCTGATAAATTTAAGCCAATTCAAGCTGAAATAGTCTCCACCTCAGTCCCCAAGCATTTGTATATCACTGCTAGTTCAGTTACATTTACACCGAAATATCTCCAGCTCAGGGCTCAAGCATTTGTATATTACTCCTAGTCCACTTACATTTACACCTCTACACCCATAATAACTAGAAATTACGAGAATTGATACTACATTCTAGGTATGTAGCTAAATTCTAAAATCATACACTACGAGACATGCACTCAATTGCATTTGATGAATCATGATAGTTGTGGCCAATGATCTCCGGCCGGGTAATTTGTAATATGGTGATTGAATTATAAGCCAAATTGTAATATGTTTACATTCTTAATTTTTTTATTATTAAAGATACTAAATAAATTAAAAAAATTTATTATAGTTTTCGTATAAAATTTCGGTCGAATTTACTAATGTGGACGGCAAGCAACCCAATCATATATTGATTCATCAAAAAAGTGTCATATAAGCAATGTCATACCAGTCTAACTAAACTATAAGCCAAATTCTAATATGGTAACATACGTATTTTTTTCATTATTATAGTTATTGAACAAACTTGATAATTATATTATAATTTTTAGGTCAATTTCAAACAAATAACCTAAAAGCAATGATTAAAAATAATTATTTCAGATAAAATATAGTTATAAAATAATTATATTAAAAAAATATAAATAAATTAATATAAAAATAAATTAAACGAGGAAAAAGAAAAAATTCTGATAGAGTTGTATTTGGTTATAATTGCTACTATTATAAATGATAGATCAGAATATCTATTTTCACTTATTTATTTTATTTTTAAATTTATTTATTTAATATTATCTGGATTTTTAATTTTTAAGAATACTCGTTAAAAAAATTATTAACAAAATTATTTTTTTTTAATTTAAAATTTAAAATTCATTTTAGTTTTATTGAATAATATCTTTATTATTAATAAGTAACAAAAGTTACATATAAAAGTTTTACGTTTGGAATGAAGAAATAATGAGAAAAAAAATGACAAGCAATTAATATATCAGTTTCATCAGACAAATAAATTACAACTTAGAAATTTTATCCCTATTTCATTCTATAAAAAATAATAAGACACAATTTATATTTTTTATATTTAATTTATAATAAATTAAAATCAAATAATAATAATTTGATTTTAAAATATTGATATTATTTATATTATTGTGAATTCTTTTTTTTTTTTTGAGTATTAAGATGATGAATTAAATTTGAATATATTTTTCATGTGATTATATCCTTTATTATTTGATTATATTTCAGTGTGTTATAAATTTTAATTTTAATTTTAATTAAAAGATAAATCGACTAATTTTTCATGTTTAAAATTTTAAGTTATCTAAATTCGCCTAAAAATTATAATAGAAGTATAAGTTTATTTAGTGATTATAATAATAAAAAAAAATACGTATATGACCATATTAGAATTTAGCCTATAAGTCAGTGATTATATTAGAATTTGATTTATAGTTCATTGACCATAAAATAGACTGATGTGACATTTTTTTTTGAGTTAGCATCTGATTGGATTATTTATCGGACATGTCAGCAAATCCGTCCGAAATTTCGCCTAAAAATTGTAATATAATTTTTTAATTTATTTAATGACTTTAATAATAAAAAAATTATTTATATGATTATATTAAAATTTGACCTACAATTTAATGATAATGGGTACAAATTAGGAAATATTACATAATTATACTATTTTTTGACTTTTTTTTTTTATTTTATGGGATTTTTTTTTTCATTTTTACTGTTTTTGGTGTATATTTGGTATATATTTGATACATGTATTTTTTAGAAAATATTTTTAAATATGCAATATTTTTAGGTATATAATATTTTTTTTTAAAAAAAAAATTAACAGTAAAATTAAAATATTTTTTATTTTTTACGATATTTTTGAAAAAATCCCTACAAATTACCCATCTCTAGCCCAATTGGCCAAGGTCTTCGGTTCAAACCTTGTTTGAGTGGCGAATGTTCAAATTTATTTCATACTCAAGTAACACATTAGACTGTAAAATTTGTAAGTTTATACTTGACATTTAATTTGTTTTGCAGCATACAACATGGAAATCAGGTCAATATGATGTAATTTGGAGCTATCTCGTTTATTGTTTGATGGTGCTTCAAATAGATACATGGCAAATTTCCTTCATATTTATCACAACCTTGGTAGACTCTGACGCATCTGAGGACCAGAGTTGTTCATACACCATATCCATTTCCTGATACCGTGATTGTTTTCTTCATATGCGCAACATTTTCTGATTGGAAGTTTCAATTGCTATGCTTCTCCATGTTTGAAGTGCATAGACAGTTTTTGCTATGTTGAATTGTAAATATTTTAAGACAAACCATAAGAGGTTGATCATTTTGGACTGACCATATTTGATCAGACAAATACATCAAAGTGCATTCGTTGTAACAAAAATCTTCTATTTAAGAAAATGGGAAGATGACAACTAAATGAATTTACATGCTCAGGTTTGGAGAATCAAAAACCTATTTGCTCTGGAAATAATATATGGTACGCTGACCATACATGGATGCGTTCTAAGCAAAACCACTAGTTATACAACTTCAATTAACCAAAATCCAACTAGTGATCAAATATTCAACTATCATTTACATTCACTTCAAAGAAGAGGAAAAAAAATGTTACTGCTATTGTTTGTTCATCTGCCAAAATCATACATCTACCTCCAAACGAAGGGTGAAACCAGATGCCATTTACTTCCAACATCTGTCACTGCGTCTTCGGTTTTTGAATCTTAATATACGGGAAAAAACCCATGAAGTGAACAACTTTTGGATTCCACCCTAACTGCTGGGCACGACAAAACATCAGGAATGTGTTTGCATAATATGAATTGAAACCCATGAAAACATGCCACAGCGCATGTCCCTGGGGATTGAAGTACCGCTGAGAAATTTCATTACAGAGAAGGCGATCAAAGAGCCAACAAAGACTCCCTAAGAATAGGGTCCCCACATAAAATTTTGCGAGCCGCTTTGCAGACACATCCATGGTGTAAATGTAATATTTGTACATCCGGGGTATGCAGAGAAGACAAAGTATGGCATAGTGCACCTTAAAACCAATTCCAAAACGAACAAATGCGTGAAAGACTGCAAACGCAACTCCATAGAAGAACAAGAAGGTGGGCATTGTACTCCGATAGTGCCAATCTGGTGAATAAAGGATATAAAAATACAACAGCATTTCCCATACCATTGGGGTTTCATCACCTTGTTGTTGCCTGAGAATAGGTTGAACAACACCCATGCTTTAAATAAATATAATCTAACAAAATAAACAAAATCTAACCACCAATGAAAATGAAAAAAATTGTTCCATACAATTCTACATGATTTAAATTACTTTCAATTAGCTAAAATACCAATTCTAAGATCTGGCATTTTCCACGGGCACAAATACAGATATATTAGTGCATTAGTCTCAAAGATTCTTCAACAATCAAATTTAATACCAACAAAGAGACAGTGAATTAATTCCTAGATATATGTCTAATAGATTTTGTCATATTTGAACTAATACTGCAAAGGCATTACAAAAAAGGCAATTCCAAACTAATGCTAAATCCAGAAAAGACATCACGGAAATGTAATTTTGTTTATTACACAATATTCCTTTTGGGAAGAAATTCTACCAAAACCTTGTCCGATACACATATTGAGAGGCAGCTACTATGAAAGAAAAATACATTGGCAGTAGAAACTAATTAATTCATCTCCTGAGCTTTTTGCTATGGTGCAGGACCTACATATCCAAAGAACCTGCCCTAGTTCCTAGAAGTTGTTACAAAGTCATCCAATCACCATTCCACTGGAAATCCTTCAACTTCATTTGATATTTTTCTACTCTATTCTGATTTTCACACTATTAAATAACCTCAAAGTATACATATCAATTTGTTAATATATTCAAAATGCTGAAAAAGAAAACCCTAAAATGGGGGGAAAACGTTAAGTTAACAAATAGAATATTCGTACTTCTACCAAAAATGACCTCGTAAAAAAAAAAAAAAAATAAAAAAATAAAAAACTGTGAAACATCTTCTCGAGGGTAAAAATCATGGGGGATTAACTTGGATACTCCTCAGTTTCCATTGCCTGAGGTTAGAAAATGGCATGGATTCTTTATTCATACAAATATTTTATGTTATATATAAGCATTTATCTAAAAGGTCCAGACAGTCAACTAGATTTAAGGCTGTCATGTAGAAATCTAGAATCAACTTATAACGAAGAGTAGCCATCTAGAAGCATTTCTTGCACCTTTGCTTCACATGAATTTAAATGCCCACCTTTTTGAAGTCCCTAGCTCAGTGAAGCAACAGCAAAACTTTAACGAAATCACAAACTTCTTTCCTACTGACTAAAGTAGAAGATTTTAAGTTCTCAAGCAAGGAATTTTCTAAGTACATTATCTAAAGGGCAGATGAACCATCAATCACATCCAAACAATTAGCGGTAGAAAGAAAATGAACAATATTGAATGATACAGAAGCACACTTACAGGTGTTGTAGCGTTGAGTGGTACAGCATGCTTCCAATGGCAAGTATGACATTAGATATGTGAAGTACACTAAACCTCTTCTCAAACCGTTGCCTCAGGGCATTTATAAGGCCAATGAGTGCCAAAAGAATGCATGGGACATTTGATATGGTATTGAAGAACTCTGCAATATAAGGTGAATAGACATAATTTTTCTCACACCATTCAGACGATGTTACAGGACCCCAAAAGCTTGATAGTCCTTCTGCCATTCTTCAATAGGAGTGCCCAAAGCGTATAATAATTCAAGTATCCTTCTGCAATGCTTTGCTCAGGTCATAACCTGCAATACATGCACCATACAGGATGAGATGATGAACTTTCCTACAAGGAGAACAAAATTGAACAACCAGGACTCACTTTGCAAATTAAAATTAGTGTTATAACCATCAGCAAAAGTAAGAATATATTTGATAACATTGGAAACTAATCCAGTGAACAAATGCCAGAAACCTTATGGAAAACCACAAAAAAATATTAATAGGCCTCATAACAGTTATCCAAAATAATGCGTATGTTTCATTAAACTTAACTTCTCAAGACATTACTTATAAAATGAAAAAGAAAAATAAGTTGCCTCATAGAACAGATCAAAAGAATTGGAAATATCATATTTAAAGGGAGTACAAAACCCTGATAGATAAGCAAAGAAATAATATTAAAGCACTGATAACCAACATTTGAGGATCTATCACTGGATTAAAAGAAAATACAATAAAATAAGTTCAGCATTCCTTCCTAATATGTTTCCATAAACAGTATCTGAAAAAAACCTACTAGGAATAAAGTGAGATTCCTGTACTCTCTCATATTTAACCCCTCTTAACCCACTCCAATTATACTTCTTTTACACCATAAAATCTCCATAACTGCTCCCCAGGAAAAAATTAAAAAAATATACTGGCAAGGCTGATACCAAGGATTAATACAAGGCAGATTCCACTTGTGAACAAATTAGAATAAATTATTAATAATTTCATCACATATGATATGATGTTCAGAGTTTTTTGCCATAAGCTAACGCATTGATTGTACAGTATTTAGACTAAAAAATCAATTTGACGTTGTAATATTTAAGAAAGGCCAATAATGATTAGAAAAATTACAAGTGAGGCATCAAAATCTAAATACAACTGCAAAATTAAAATAAAAATGCTTACAAAGATAAAGTATTATCTAGGCACCAAAATTCATTTGCTCTCTTAATTTATAGGCAGCATTCATAGTAAATATGATAGATGGTGATAAAAGTGGATAATAATAGGGAAAATCTTCTTCTTCTTCTTTTCTTAGTATTGTTTCTTAAAGCGTAATTGAACAGTCTAATCAATGTAAAAGTGCATTTCGAAAGATTCAAGGAAAAACGCTTCAAAAAAAATGCAGATTTAATTAACATAAGCTATTAACAATATTAAAGTCTAAATTTCTATTTTGAGTTCCAATTTGACATAATTACCAGTATCAGTACCACACACACAATGCGTTGGCCATTGACCAGAGGAATCAAACAAGTATATATACACTCTATAAACTAAAATTCTGTAACATTAATCTCTCAATACAAATCAATGTACTTCCAAATCTGCTATTATCTTCATCATAACTATCATCACGTTACTTCACAAACACAATACCAGAAGAAGAGAAAGTATCAAATACATACACATACACACCAACTATTTCTCGCAATCCAAGAATTTAATTCTTATATAAATAGAAACAAAATTACAAAATCATTAAGAGCTAAAGAGACTTACCTTTTCACAGTCAGATCTAAATTGCCTCTTATATATGTATATATTATCTCTATAGATTTTCACTCTTTCTGGGTTATTTTCTTTTCTCTCTCCTGCGGGAAAATTATAAATACCAAAAAAAGAAAAGGAAAAAGAAAATAATGGCACCACAGAGGATTCGTAAATCGTAAGTGGTGGGAATAATTTAGGGTTAGCGCGTGGAGACCGGCTGTTTTATGGTTAACACGTGCTAGTTTTATGAGAGCGTGTAGAAGATCTAATCCGTTGGATTAAATTATAGTCTCGTTGAGATTGCTTTGGCATATACAGGTGGATAATAGTATAATACCGCTTTTAATATTAAATTATGTTCTATATACAGAAAATTATATATATATATATTGTTGTTGTTTTTTTATATATTTCAATTTAATTATTATATTTTCTAATTTAAATTATATTTTATTTTAATATTTCAATAATATTCTCATATATTTGATTTTATATAATTACGTAAACTTGAAAAAAAAATATTTATTATTTTTTAAAAAATAAAAAAATAATTATATTTAATTATGAGAGATATTAAAATAATAAAAAAGATGATTATATTTAATTAAGAAATAATAAATATTAAAATAATTCATAAAAATTTTCTTAATATTTATATATTTTATAATTAAGATATTTATTCTGAAATGAAAAGAGTAAAATTTATTAATTATCAATTGATTTGAGTGATAAAGAGTATTTGTGTTAAATAAGATTTTGAATCTCGAATTTATATATATATATATATATATATATATATATATATATATATATATATAAACTGTTAAGGATTGTTAAAAGAAATTGCTATAATGTTACTGTACACCTATAGAAATGCATAACTAATAACATGAAGTTATATAAATATATGAATTCATTATTTTATTTCAATAAAAAAAATTCATAAATTTATGAAATTTTATGACATTGATTGTATGATTTTATTGTGGAAAAAATTTTACATACATCAATAATATATTTACATGAATTAATAAATAAACTAATTAATAAATAAATATATATAATAATTAAAATAATTATGTAAATTTTCATTATAAAATGTAATACATTCGTAGAATATGTAATTTCATAGTATTAATTATACAATGATTCATAAGGAATTGTGATTACCTAATTATCCAATTTTCTTATATTATCAACATGATTAAGTGGGTGTTTAATAAAAAAAATTTATATAAATATTAGCTTTTTAGTCAACAGTATCAAAATTATTTAGTTAATGATAATTATTAGTTGTTAGACAGTTATTAGATAATCAAATTACTGAGTTTATAAAATTTCTACTTATTAAAATAAAAAAATTAAATTATTATTTTAAAAATAATATTTAAATAAAAAAATAAATATTAATATTTATTTTTAATAATCATTAAATATATTAATAATATTAATAATAATTTTATTAAACACTTATAATAATTAACAATTAGATAACATTCACTTATTATCAATTATTAAACATTAATTAATAATTATCAACAACAATTATTAAGAACAGTTAATAATTAAATAACATCCACTAACTATCAATTATTAAACATTAATTAATAATTATCAACAATAACTATTAAGAACAGTTACACCAAACGGACTAATAATTCACTCATGTAATTTCATAATATAATTCGTAATGATTCAACATGACACTTTGACAAGTTTTTCTTTTGTTTTTTGCTTTTATCATTTGTGGCTAGATGTATTTTACTGGAATTAAGAATTTAAATTTATTTATTTTCTACTTGGTACGAAATTTAAAAAAAAAAATGCCCATTTTTTAATATAATTTTCTCCCATTGCTGATCGCAACTTTCATAAAGGCATGTCCATGTCCAAAGCTGAAGCTTGATTAACTAGGGGCCAAAAAAAAAAGCAATTCGAGATGCATCATGTGTAGATACACGCGCAAATGTTGAAAGAGAGAGAGGGAGAGAGGCTTATGACAATAGTAGACCAAAATTTCTACATAAAAATAAATTTTCTTCATAGTAATAAAGCATCTCCCTACGGTGGGACAATAATAATCTATACTACCTTAATGTAACAAAAAGCCATATAAGAAAAATGCAAGAGGAATGAGAAGACCCACATCTCGTTATAACAACAAAAAAAGAATACAATATATATAGAAATAAACATGTACTATAATCTCACATTCCAGTTGAAGCTTTTGATACTTGTTTCAAAGCATTGGCGATCTCGTTGGCTGATGCTTCTCCACTCAGGTGGGCAACCAAAAGACTGTCTTTAGGAACAAAATCATCTTTTAAGTCCATGGATCTTAGCAATTCTTCAGAACCCTTTGTCACCACACCTTTCATAATTATAGTCTTATGAGCCCCAGATAACATTTGCTCATAGTCAGTATCTCCGGTCTCACCAAGAATTACATACATATTTGCCACATTCAATCTCCAACGGACGAAAAGGTACCTAATAATCAAAAGCAAATAGAGACAGATAATAAGTATTCTTTAACTAGATAAGATCATGTTACATTGCTAAAAGGTCCATATATGACATGGTGGTAATTTGATTTTGTTAAACAGCAAGAAAATCAGTCAATCAATCTGTGTGAATTATTACTGAAATCGTAGTGTAACTGTTAGTCTGTGGAACCTAGGAAGGACATTACTATATCGTAGTGGCAGGGATGAGACTGAATTTGGTTGCTGCTTAAGTATTTATTTTGTTTAGGGTTATACAAAATATAGATGAATAAATTTAATCCATAGTCACTACAGATGCATAATTTGAAAATAAATAGGTCTCACCACCGCATGCCACTTCAAAATGCATCATATAAAAAATGCACCAATCCTTTGTTTTTAGTGGCAAAGTGCTAATTCTGTTTAAAATTTATATTTTCTATTTTTCTAATTGAAAAGCATGGGAAAGGGGGTGTCAAGGGATGTTACTTTAATATAAAGTGAGATAATTAATTATTCATGTACTATAGTTAAAATGGATTCCATCCAAAAGCTATACCACAATGGTTACTGAAGGATAGAAGCAGACTCTTAAGTACCTGAGTGCCTGTGCTCGAGATGCTAGGAGAGGAATGATTTGCATCCTTGTTAAGCACCTGCAATACATTGGATGGCAACGGAGACCCCGCATTCTAAGCTTCTGCCTCAATTCATGCACTTTCATTACCTGTAAAAGCAAACCAATGTGAAATCCGTGTGTAAAAAATGACAGCTTTCTGAACTTTGGATTTTTAAATTAAATATCCTCATTTACCTTACTCCTATCCTTTATCTGATACGCAATGCAATGGGCATTACTTGATTTCACATCCTCTTGGATGACGCTAGGTGATTCTTTAGATTTTTCCCCACCTTCAATCGTATTCATCAGCCTCCAAATGGTTGTTTTTAGACCTTCACAACCCCAGCGATAGTCTATATGTGAGGCATAATCTGGATCTGGTAATAGTTTTCCATTTTCTTCAGTACAAGTACCAGGGTAATATACTTCACTCCCACTGCTACAAATCAATGCATCGAAATCATTTACTTGAATTCTTGCGGATGTCAAGAATTCTACAGTTTCTGCCAATGGCATAGATGTAGATAAAGCAAGGCCTGATACTATTGCAAATAGTGAGTCCGACCTAACAGCCTTAATTACATCTTGCACGATCAGCATCATCTTCTTTTCCGGAGCCCCTTCAGGGCCATAGCAGTCAAGAGCTATGACAATCAATCTACTTCGCCTCCTCAACATTGGATACTTGCTCACAACAGTCTCAACCTTTCCACCTTCAGTATCTTTTGGGCTAGATTCTGGTTTCTTTATCCTGCTCAGAACCCGATTTACTTGATCTTGCAGCGAAGGGTCACCTGCAGCTGCAACTGAATGGTCAAGAGATTCATTCAGTGAAGATTTATCACCATCAATTGAGAGCCTAAGGGACATATCTTGTACATCCTTTAAGGAATCATTAAGAGATGATTCTTCAGCAGCCATATCATCTCCCGGAGTGTCAGTTTGCCATTGCGGGTGCCTCATCCGGCATGCTGCTACCCTAGTCAAGTAAGTGCGGCAGTGTTCAGGCCATGAGAAAAGGTGTATATTCTTCCAACCATTCTTTCTGCAGTCATGCCATAAGTTCTTTTCTGACACCAACTTAAGCAACGCATCAGCAATATCTTGTTGATCATGAGGATCCACAAGCAGACCATTGTTCAGCGCCTACCAATCAAAAAGAGAAACCATTATAAGGTTCTATTTACAATAATCAAATTAGTGTTCCATTACTTCCAGATGACATCTTAGAAAACTGTAGGTAGGCGAAGGAAATTTAAAAATCTCCAACATTTCTAACCAATTGATTGCCGTACACTTGGAATTTGTTTTATTTTCCTGCAGCTTTTTTTTTAGCATACCTCAGGCTCTGAATTTGATCAGATGTAGAACACAAGTTTAATTGAAAACCAGTGCAAGAAGATGAAACATTATATATGATAGTTAAACATATGGGGGTTATCCTTACCTGATGGATGTCCACTGGTCCCCCATTTTTAGTCGCCACCATTGGAAGCCCATGAGCTGCAGCCTGATTTTTTGAAACCAATATAGAGCAAAGGACAACGAGAAAAGTGAAAGATTCTAATTAACTAAACCAAACTAACCTCAATCAATGTAAGCCCAAAAGGCTCAACCAATGCCGGATTTATGAAAACCCCCTGAAAGATATCCAACCACTCAGTTAATCATTGGTAAAAACCATACATATTTACACCTAAAAAAATATTGCCTGTGGACCTTTGTTTTGGCAGCAAGCCGATATATATCTGGAACTTCATATTGCTTGTGATGCTTTGGGTAGGCCACCAGCCCATAAAGATCATACTTGTCAATCATTTTCAAGACAGTTGTAAGAACACTTGCATTTCCACTAGACATCTCATCTATGTTGTCTCTATTCCCCATTATCAGTGTCTGCATGATACGGCATATTATGATATTAGTTTTCCTGAGTGTATTACATCAATGATCAGATCAACTGAGTATTTATACAAAGTACTAACAAGATTGGCAAGATCCCTCAATGGACGACACTCTCCGAAGGCTTTCAATAGAGTGGTAATATTCTTCTTTGGGTCGGGCCTTGACAAAGCCAAAATCATTGGCTTGTGGGGATTGGTAAGGAACCGCATGACCTGCCAAACATGTTAGGATAAGGCAACAATAGTTATACTCCTAATTGGGTGGAATAACAACCAAGACAAAAACGGTATACTCACTTCTGACCATATTATAGGGATTGCTTTTGGGGAAGACCCATCAGCATTACCACCAATAAGAGATGCAAGTTCCCCATCAACCTCAGGAGCATCTTCTTGAACCGCAACGTTACTAAAGTCCATACCAGGAGCAATAACCTATAAAGAAATTGTACTTCATTATTTGTTTAGAACGTCCAAAAGGAATCATTCCATTGCAAAACACTAAATTAAGAACTACTTTGAGAGTAAAAAAATAGAAAGAGCTAAAATAACATTGGCAATAGGGAAATAAAATATATCAGTAACATTAAGCTATAAGAAAAAAGAAAAAAAAAAACTCACAAATACAATACTATGTTTGTTTGTCCTGCATTTTTTTTTTTTTTGTGTGGTAAGGAGCAAGAACAAATATTTCCTTACATGTTTCATATAATTAACATCCCTTCCCTTATTTCTGTTTATGCTTTGTCACACACGAGTATAATGGGCAGCAGTACATTAATAACATGTCAAAGCTAGGAATATATATATACACATTATTTTACCACCATCCTTGGCATGTAACGGCCATGGCAATTGACCCCACGTCTAGCACGAGCGCGCAAAACTTTCTCAAGCTTGACATCAAACCCATCATAAAGTCCCCATTGCTCTTCAATCTCCTGTTTGGTACTTGTAATCACAAGTTCTGCAGCATCAAGTGAAAGCTCTTCTCCTTCTATCCTCCTCATTATTTTATACATCAAATTGATATCCTCCTTTGATTGTCGTCCTTGCTTAAGAAGCTGTTCAAGCTTGTTTCTTCCAAGTGAGTGTCCTGTTAATACCATAGGCACATTTAAAGCACCTGATAAAAGGGCAGCACTATCACCTGCATCAGCATAATGGCCATGAATCACATATGGCCATACAGGGCCGCCCTCCCCAATCTGTTCGCCCAAAACTTTTGACATGTTAAGAATGTGAGCAAGAGCTCCATCTACAAATTCTTGAACATAGGGCCAAAGTAACTCTTTCCGTATGTACTTGTCACATGGGCCAAAGGGAATCCTGATAATATATGCTCCACTGCTCTCTCCTACTTCACCATCATCTTCAGGTCCTGAAGTTAGCATCTCTGTTGGCTCACCATAGCTCCAGTCAACTTCAGGAGAGGAAATCTGACGAGTAAAAAGATCAACTCTATACACCCCAGGCATTCTAGCAAGTGCTCGAGCAAGTTCTACCACATATTTGACCTGATAAAAGATTTCTATGAGCCCAAGGCACAAAAATGAAATGATAGAAGATGCATTAATAACAAATGACTTTTTCTAAATTACAGCATTTACCTGTCCACCAGTGTCAGAATCTCGACCAAGCTCCATATTCTCTCCCCGAACTAAACCATGTAAACTGGTAAAAAAGATGAAGTCGCAAGAATGAATAATTCTGTTCCTTATTTCACAACTTAAATATAATGTTTTGAAGTTGTAGACCAGGAATAAGGACAAGATACTCTATGTACAAAAGAGGTTAGAGCTAAACTTCAAATTTATAGTTATCTAAATGACAATAACAAGTTACTGTCAATAAAAATATTAAAAGAGAGATCATAATGTCTGGAATATAAAATCCTGATCTCTAGTTTAAATTTCAGTACAAGAAACCTAATACAATTTTCCCCTTCTCTCCATCTTCACCGTATTTTGATGGGAATTAAATAGAGACAAAAGAAATTTGAAACACAGCACTGTTTTCTAGTGACGTTTAAGTAACAGTTCGTCAAAGTCTCATCCAAATGCAACCTTAAAGATCTAATTTGCTAAATATTGAAAAGTTAAAAGAAAGCATAAAACTAAATTGTCGTATTCATTACACCAAATAGTTGTTCAGCTTAAGTGCATATACAAGACTGCAACATGAATAATGTGAGCTAGAAATGATTAACCTGATTAGGATAATGTAGAGTTTTTTTTCCTTCTTGTCGTCTGACCAAATTTCCAAATTGGATAAGTTTCTCTGGAGTTTCTTTACTTGGGTCTCGTTTGGCAGCAGCTCTCCTACACTATCCCCTTTCTCTCCTTCTGACAAGTCCTCGTACATGTCTTCAGTTACATCCTTGCGTCCTTGTTCCCGTTCCCATCTTCGAGTTGCCAACCTCTGTTGTCCCTCCCATTCCAACTATTCAGATAATAGGTAGAACGTTTTAATCTTGGCAATTACATCACAATTAGAAAGACAACATTAATCCCAGATTTGGTTCATTGGCATGGCAACAAAGACAGAGTACAAGAAGAAGGCAAATGATCCTATCCATACAGCAGAAAAAGGGTAAAAACTCTCTCCTAAAATTTTACACACCACTACACCACGGTCGCAAGTGCTCATAAGGCAGGTCAAATACATGGTGGGGTATATAGAAATATTGGCTGATTTAGACAGAGCAACCATAAAGAGCACTAAAATTAGGCAACTGCTTAACAGAAACAGAGCCCAACTCAGTCACATCATTCAACTAAATATTCTTTCATATTCATAGACATAATTGATCTTAATCATGCACAAATGATTATAAAAATTATACAAATAATTTTGAGACGCCACTATTTATTACGAATTTCATAGCACACAGGGGTCAATTAAACAGCCCTGAAAATTCTCTCTCGTGATCAATTAGCAATGACACTCGCTAAAACAGTGACAGAATCCGGACTGACAATAATATAACACACACATTTTTTTTTTTAAAAAAAAAAAATAAATTCATCACCTCCAAAGAACCATCAAAATTTTCACAAAAACCAGGAGATCTTGAATTTTCTTTCCAATCATTAGCATCGATTGATTACACATTAATATCTCAATCACGATGTATATTTACGATAACCCATAACTCCAAAAGAACAAATCACTATATAAAGTGTATAAATATAAACATACAAGCAGAATTAGCCAATTTTGATTCTCCCAAAATTACGATTCATACTGAAATTGAACCATCAAACTGACTTCTGAAAAAACAAGACTAACCCAATTCCACACACAGACACAGACACATATATATGGTAGCAACCTGCTTCTTCTTGCGGGTGAGGTGCCAAATACGCCAGCACATATTTTCGAGCCTGGAGCTGCGCTCACGGGTGTTACGGGTGGCAACCACCTTAATCCAAGTCCTGTGCAGATCAGTCTCATCGACTCCGGTGACCACCTCCTCCACAAAGTACTTGGTCGGATTAAAATGCCCCTGGTCTCTAGAATTCACAGGTAGCGTCGGCCTTTGCTCTTCAATAGCACCTGCCCCACTATCCAGTATAGCCTCCAAATACCCATTTATCCACTCGTTTCCCGCCATTATAGCACAGGAGAAAACACTCTCTCTAAAATATAAACTAATGGCAATTCTAAATTAATGGGTCAGTCCTTTACTGAATACTCTGTTTTCACGCCATGTTTGTAGAAGACAAGAACGTGCGTGGCAAACAAATGAAATCAGTCTCTTGCCGTAATGAATAAAAGATGGATTATGGTTGAGATTTTGTATGTATGAAAATAAGAGTTTTGGTTATTGTAGAACTCTGCAAGTAATTCTGAATAGAAACCAGAAACCAAGAAAGGAGAAGAAGAAGGGAGAGAGAGGGAGAGAGAGGGAGAGAAAAGCGTGGAATTGGGTATAGTGGGACGTTAGACAAGTGTAAGCAAAGAAGAAGGGTTTAACGTCACACTTGTAAAGCAAGGTGTGGAGGAGATCATCGGGTTACTGGGTCATCTTTTCCAAGGGCTGTCCGCTTCCGAATGCTAGCTTACCCTTTTTCTTCGCTTTGCTCTATTTTGCTTCCATATTTCGATAATTTTTTAGATTTTAATTTACGATTTTAGTCCTCTTTTCTCCATTTTTTTTAACTAATAATGAAGTTATAAGGAAAATTTTTAGAAGAAGTTGCATCATATAATGATTAATCAATGATGGTATTTTTAGGTGAATTTAATATGCTATGTAAATTTATGAATTTATTAAGTAATAATTATTTTAATATAATAATTAAATATTTATTTATTAATTAAATTTATCTAAAAAAAAATTCATATTATATAATATTAGTTTATTATTTGACAAATAAATTAAATTTACTTAAAAATTTCTTAATTATAAGAGTTTAAAATTTATTTAAAAAATATATAGGATAAATATAAATTTTAAATTTAAAAAAAAATTAAAAAAATTTAAATATTTAATTCATAATCTATAATTATTTTATTTTATAAATTAAAGTTTGAGACTTGATTAAGAACAAATTTATACGTATCATCAAATGTCAAGATACATAGCTCCTGAATAATAAAATCTCATTTTTGTCATTATTTGCTTCTTGATGATTGGCTAAGCTGAATTTCACTTTAATGTGAATTTGTACACTGTACTTGCCATGTTGAATCTTGCTTCCTAGTCCCTTCTACAATTTCAAATTTCAATTGCAAAAATTAGCCTCTCCATGCAAATTTACAGAATATTTAACCTCCCAAATGGTTCAATAATATTTATTATTTTTGAACTTAACCCTTATTTTATCACTATTTTTAAATTTTGATTTATATCGCAAAATTTTTAATAATAATTTTATTATAATTATTATCTCTTTATTCATTTTTTGATATTTACTTCGCTAGAAATTCTATTTAATATCATATTGATATATTTTAAAAAATATATAAACTAAATTGAAAATACTCCTTATAATTTGAATAATTTTTTTTTTTTTTTTTTTTTTTGCATAATATATATAAATAATTCCAGAGCAGCCAAGTTCAAAGATTTTATTTTTTTTACATCTCTCAACAAACTACAATTGATGCAAAAGTATGTGGCAGGAGGACCATCATCCCAGCTTGTGGTTAGCCAGAATTAATCAAACTTTATCTCTTGACATAAATATATATTTGCCTTAAATAGATGAAACTTTTTGCACAAAAGTAGCTTTCCCAACTTATAATTTTGTTAGGAAACGCATGCATGCATTAATTTTATTTTATCTGTAATTGCCTGAATACATGGTGCCTTTTGCTTCAAAACAAAACATGAGATTGCACATCTATACAGGTCAATATTTGTGTTATTTTTGGCTTCCATCATTCATTTCTTTGGCACTTAGCATTCAGTTATACATGCATGAAATTTGGCCTTCCAACTGAATTATTTAAAAGGGAACCTTTTCTCTATTAGGTCCCTTTTTTCTCTCTCTCTTATTATTTTCTTTCTATTATTCAATCCAACATTTTTTTTTCTTTTTAATAAATTTAATTTTAACTGAAGTCTAAATTTAAGATGTCATAACTCTCTTAAAATGATACGAATACTATTAAATTAAAGACAAAATTAGTTAAAATATTTTTCTTTTACATTACATGATTTTTCCCTATCTTATTCCCATGTAATCCATCACTAAATACACAAAAACCAATGTTTAATTTTCTATGTATTAAAGGGGAATATTCAAAATTAAAAAAGCTAACAATTTAAGAGATATATTATTATTGATTAGAGTATTTTTAAATATAACGAAACACGAATGTAAATTAATCTTGTACCTTTTATGTTATAAGAACGGTTTGTGAATTAATAAAAAGGATTATATTTATATAAACTGAATTTTATTAATAAATGTTTAATTTGCTTCATCTAATAATTTTATTTATATTTAATAGATGATGAGATTCAACTCAAGACAATTTTAATTTTCCATATAAAATTCTCATCCTTTCTCATGAAAAACTATAAAATTAATTAGAACAAAAACAAATTTCAAATGAACTAAAGTCCTGCATGCCATGTGAATATTATGTATTAGATCGAATATCTTGTTATTGCTTGCTGACTCAAGTTCAACACATAGTTATATAAGGTCTTGTTTGGACCACTCTCCTTATTTTTTGACGCATGCCACGCATACAATGCTTCCTAATTATTTTGAAAATCACTTTTTTATATATATATATATATTTGGGTTGGATTTTATTATTATTTTAATTTTTATATTTAAGTGAACTTAAAAGGAAAATCCTTATGTGAATTTTAAGAGAGCTCTTTGTTTCACAAAAATATCATTATGGTGCTTTCATTGTGCCTAAGGCATGGCTAGTATTTGTTTGGTTCAGATGCATTGCATGGAAAAAATATTATACTGGTTTATCTATCTGAGACTTGCTATTTTCTTGTTTATGCAAGAAAAGGATGGGCAATCTGTCCAAAAATTAAAATAAAAATCAGAATAAGGAAATGGTTTGTGAATAGTTTGATAAGTTTGATCATCCATCATAACCTCTTTGATAATAGCTTACCATGATAGTTGGTGTTTTGTATCCAACCATCTTTAACTTTTTCACATTAATATCATCCATCTTTACAAATGTTATCTCTAAAATAGTCAAGTTGTCAAATTTGAGAAACAATTTTCCTTGACCTTCTCTTCATGCTGAAAAGGGGGAACTATCCTCTACCCCTTATTCTCGTCTGAAATTCAGAAAGTTTGAATATATCTTATTTCGGTAGGTTTTATCATTCTATAGAGTCAAATTTTCTTTTGCATATTACCTAAGCCATCTATCTTGCTATGTGGCCTACCATATGACTAAGTAAAACGGGAACTGTTTGAAACAATTTTTGTGCCACATTATGGTTCCCACCAAATTAGAGCATAATAATATTATTATATTAAGAATTAGAAAGGAAGAGATGCAAAACTAACAAAACCCTAGAAATGTTGAAAGATAAAAGAATCTGATTGCCTTGTACGTCCTTGTTTGTTATTCTCTATTGAGTTATATAGAAGGATATCTAAGGAAGGTGAAATGTGATGAGAAAGAGAGAGGTAAAAAAGAAAGATTACAGTGATATAGAAATATTAATCTGCATAGTTTATCTGATTTCGTTTCAAAGTTTTTCTTTTTCCTTTTCCTTTGCTCTAACATGTGCATGTGGCGTAAATACAATTTTTAACATGGAATGCAATAGTATTAAAATTATGTTGTTTCAGACTTGAGCTCATGATGGTTGTTCTCTTCGGAAGAAGGTCAGTGGGTTGTCTGATTATGGTATTTTCTTTTCAGGTAACAAACTTTTCTTTCTTGGAGATCTCTGTTCTTACAATTGCATCATCTAATCAGAACCGATTTGTATGCTGAATGAAGGTTAGACTGGACAGCAGCCACTCTAATACTAGATGGATGATATTCAGAAAATACCTTGTCCAGTTCTCTTATTAATATTCATCTCTCTGAGGTGATGACTAGTCCAAGAGCGGTACCACATGCTAACATGCAGAGGCCACCGCCCCCCAAACCCAAGAAAAACTTTCAATATGTATATATTTATATCTGATACTTATTTTGTCCATTAAAAATAAAACTAGCCACCACAATAAAAATAAGCTTATGTTTTCTTTTATTATTAATTAGTTCAATATCTTGAGTTAGCCATAATTTTTATTTTAATTAAAAAAACTCTATATATACATTGTTCTCTATTAACAGTAAAAGTAGCCCGCAACAAATTATTATTTTTCTTTTCTTTTCTTTTGCCAAAATCCATACATAAAGTTGTTGTTTTAGCCAAAATAAACAGTTTTGCAGGTGCAAATTCGCACCATGTACTGCAATTTTTGTTTCACTTCTTTTAAATCACCCCTACTTTTTTGTTTGACTATTGTGCGCTCCAATAATTTATTAAATAGGCTATTATCGTCAAATTAATGGTGTTGTATTTTTTTTTTAAAGATAATTGAATTTGCACTGTACCTATATTTATGTGAGCATGAAACATACACCAATATGTGAAATTATATTTTGATATATTAGAGTTTAATGCTCCGCCAATCTTAATGCTCTAGTTCTTCCCCTGGATAAGTCATTATTGTGACCTTTTAGTTAGTGATATTTAATGCCTCGTTCTCTTTCAGAAGGACTTCTCTCCTATGGTTAAACAGTTGGCTCCTGGAAAATATGATAATGGAGCACAAATACCCTATGTTATTCGCATCATTTAACTTTTTTATAATCTATCCACCATGCCATCTTGTCCAAGATGGGTCAAAATTATATTCTTCATGTTTATAAAATGATGTGAATTGTTACTAATACTAAACCAAAAAATAATCTGTATATATGTGAGGCATTTTAGCTTTCTCTTTGATTCACAGTCTAATGTTTTGTTATTTCTACCGTTTCATGATGGCGAGTGATGGGATCAAACAACGAAATATTGTGCACAAGGTTCTTCACTCTTTTATGATGTTATTTGAATTTTATGGTCATGATAATGTTCTCACCACTGGTAAAGTTAATAATCTTTTTGGAAAACAAGTGAAGTAAAGAAGTATATAAAAAAAAATGCGATTACTTGTTTCTTCGCATGTATTTAACTCTGTTTGATAGATTGTCAGACAATTAGTTTTTATAATTTGAAATGATGAACAATTAGTACATTCCAACAATTAGCTTCTAACTCACATTCTGCTACATTATTCATAAGGATTTCAGCCACCTCTTCTGCCTTCAGCTCAAGGAAGACGTCAATACAGTTCTTTTCGGTCTTTTTTTCAGAATTTTGTATCAAGGAGGATGCCTTCCACGAGGCTACCCTCCAGCTTGAGAAACTATCGAAATTCAAGCACCCAGAAATAAGCCAAAACATTGTAGATGCCCGAAAGAAGATCAAATGTTTGAAATGAAAGACATCCATCCAAAAGTATGCCCCAAGTTAAAGTTTCTGTTAGCTTGTGAAGCCATGCATGACACATCTGAAGACGAATGTGGAGACAAACTAATGTTTTTGTGCTATAGCAACAAGGCCGCTCGTAGTGGAAGTTCTCCTACGGATTGTTTGACAGTTTGGTTGATTGCTGGATGCAACAAAAATAGAAAGAGAATATGCACTGGATCCGAGTCAGATTTTATCTGATTGTTCTTGGCATATTAATAGTGTGGGAAAATTTTGATATCCTCTTATGGCTTGCACCAAAGTTTAACTGTAAGTTATCTGTGTTTTTTCCTTTGGTATCATACGTTAGGGTGGCAATTTGTGTTACCGTTTCGTGTCGTGTTGAGGTATGAGCATTTTTATGAATGGGTTAATATAAACACTATAGAATTATTTAATCGTATCAAAATTTTCAACCGAACACGATATTAAATAGATAATAACACGACATGTGTAACACTGTTATTGAAAATATTGTGTGGTCATTACTTAAGTTTTAATTTTATCTATGTATAATATTAATTTGTTAAAATTATTTGAATTGATTTTTTTTAACTACATATTTTTATTAATAAAAATCAATTTATCATTATGCATCAAACACTTAATATTCAAATTTATCAATATGCCAGTTTAGAGATTAAAGAATCAAATATTATGATATAATCTTGGCTAATAAACGCATCGAATAATGGTGAAAGAATTAATAATTTTTAAAATTGTTTCAATTTTATTCTTTCAAAAAAAAAATTTTGTGATGTAATTTTCTTTTAAATCATAGATAATGAAAAAGTAGTGAGTTTTAGGTTTTTTATTTTTATTTTTTTTTATTTAATAGAGTATTAGTTTATTAGAGAGTTTAGGATTTTTTTTTTTTTTTTAAAGAGTATTAGCTTGTTAGAGAGTTTAGGGTTTCTTTAATTATGTATTTTACTATATTAACTATTATTATTTTAGTAAGTTTCTTATAAATTTGTATTCAATGTTATAAATTTAAAGGAATAAAAATATCTTTAATTTATATATAATAAATGAGTTAAATAGACTAAACGTTTAAACTCAATTTATTTAGGTTGAGGTACACAGCAGTCTCTCATGTGTCTCATTTTATCTATTTAAAGATTTTTATAAAATTTTTATAAAATTATATTTTGATAGTATTTTATATAATGAATCTATTGATATATTTTTTATGCTAAACAAAAATCATTTGGACAGGAAAAAATACATTAGAAATTTTATGTATTATATTTAACGGTTTAGATTTAACGCATTTCTAATGCATTTTTTCCTATCCAAATGATTTTTGTTTAGCATAAAAAATAATCAATAGATTCATTATATAAAATACTATCAAAATATAATTTTTTAAAAATTTTATAAAAATTTTTAAATAAGTAAAATAGGGCACATGAAAGGCCTCAACCAATTTATTTGGGTTGAGGGGGGCTTACACAGCAGTCTCATGTGCCCCATTTTACCTATTTAAAAAATTTTATAAAATTTTTAAAAAATTATATTTTGATAGTATTTTATATAATGAATTTATTGATATATTTTTTTATGTTAAATAAAAATCATTTGAATAAGAAAAAATGTATTAGAAATTTTATATATTATATTTAATGATCTAAATTTAACGCATTTTTAATAATTTTTTTTTATTTGATTATAATTAATTGGATATAATTAAATGAATCAATTGCATATTAATTTTAAATTAAATGAATCAATTCAAATTCAGTCTATTTATTAACATGTCATTTTTAAATTGACAAGAATTTAAATTGTGAACTCAAATCTATTTATATCATATCATATTCGAGTTGTATTCACGTATCGTGTCACATTTTCCAACCCCTAGTCTACGGTCATCTTACTTGATAATTTTGTTGACTTGTGTTAACTTGTAGTGTAGTTTGATCAGGTCTTTTGATGGAAACCTACGGAGGGAATAATATCCTCCAATCTCCTCAAACCTTATACTAAGTTTTTCCTTGTTTGATTATAATCAACACATCAGAGGAATAAAAAATCTATTTTCAAAACCAATGAAATACTCTCTTATCATTTTGAACAAAAATATGAAGATTTCAAGAACTTAGAGATGGGAGTATATAGTTTTATCTATAATATATTTGAAATGTAACATTTATTTATAAACGGTAGAATTTAATTTAATTATGTTGAATTTTATAAAAATTAAATTTTATAGAATAAAATAATTTTTTTTTTATATTAAATATGAAAAATGAAAATTTAAATAAATTTTATAAAATTCATACATATCATATAGTGTATCTCCAAGCGGAATAGCATGCAAGCAAAAAGATGATATTCAAATTCAGAGGTCCTGGAATTATATGAACTAATTATGAGCTATTTTTCTGTCTAACAATTATAAACAGATTCGTTTCCACTGTTAATCTTATCTTATTTGAAAGATCTCTGAATAAAAACAGGGGAGAGAGATGATAATAAATTACGAAAACAAATATATTAGAAATGGAGAAAAATAAAAATGAAAAGGTCAAGAACTACCATTTAGCGATGACCCAAGTCAACTGTTAATGGTCTGTTTTTTCCCTTACCTTCTTTCCAAATTCTTTTCATTTGTTTAAGCTTTTTGGAAGTATGTTTTTCTTGGCCTTTGTGAAGGAACTTTCCAAATATACTTTTGTTTGCCGGATTTTTTAATTTAGAGGGGAAAAAAAAGAAAAGAAATATCAAGAAAGTGCTTCATTTTCTTGTTGGCAATTCTTTTGGGTTTGCATTTGTCCAAAACAAATCAAAGCACATATCTTATTTGAAGACCAATGGCAGTAAGTTCTTCTTTTTCTCAATTTTTGGTAAATTATACATCTGGGTTCTGTTGGGTTGCTCTGCTTTGATCTGCCTGCATTGGTTATATCTGCTTTAGAAATATTCTGATAATCCATGAATTTTGAGGACAAAGTTTCCAGAAGCAAGACAAAAATGCACATAGATGGTCTTTGTGAGGATTGTTATCTTGGAATAGTTGTGTTAATAGTTTTGTATTTAAGAAATATGATAATTGACATAAATTATCTTTATTAGTTGGGATCTGAGTTTTATTAGTGAGTATTTGCTTTAGTTCTTTTTGGGTCTTATTGCCCTAAATTCAAAAATGAATAAATGATTTCTGGAAGGTGGTTAAAATAAATGATTTTGATATAGCTGTATCATTCTGAGCTCAGCTTACTTGGTCAAAAGGTTAAAAATTATATGATTAATGGGATTCCAAGATTTCTGCAACTGAGATGATTCTTGCTTGAAATAATTATTCTCATAAGCTATGTAGGAAAGGAAAAGTTAATGGGGAAATAAATTAAGGATTTTTTTGTAATGGATGTCCAATGAATGGAAAAAATAAATTCTAAAAAGTGATGAGCTATGAATGAAAAAACTTGTTAATTTCATGATTCATTTTTTCCCCAACTGGGGTTTGAATTCATGACTTCACAATTTTGTAAAACACACCATTACCATTAAGCTGAACCTCATTGGTTGAATTTCATGGTTCTTCATTAATTCTAATTTATCAAAGTTTCTAATAATGATATATATTAACGTGATGTACTTGTTTCCAAATAAAAATGGTGTCGAATAAGAATGATGAATATTCTTGTTTATGTTGGGAAGATTTTGGAGACGACAGTGTTCTTTATAAAAGAAGGGAGTCCCCAGTGCACGATCCTGCTTGTGACACTTGAAACCATGACCTATTCACAAAGGAATCATCTTATAACTGCACCAAAATTGTTTTTCTAATATTCTATCCAATTACACTGTAAAACTTAAATTGTTGCTCCCTCGGAAGAAGTTTGAAATTAGTTTGCAGATAATGACCTTAAGGCTGCAATCCTGCTTGAATTTCTCTTTCCTTTTTTATTCACAATGAGTACCTAGAACTAAACTTTCTTCTACAGTTGAACTCCTGCACTGTAGTGAAATTGAATAATTTATTTTTCTTGTACTTCACTGTGATACAAAGTAAAGGCCGAAATGCAGTTTTCCATATCATCCTTTATCCTTGCAGGAACACTCGGCTGTGCCCAAATTTGGCAACTGGGAAAATGAAGAGAATGTGCCTTACACGGCCTATTTTGAGAAGGCGAGGAACGATAGAACTGGAGGAAAAATGAATCGAAATGAGTCTCAAGAAAACCATGGTATTTTCAATACCAAGCTTCCAATTCAAGCCTCTTTCTTCCAAATGGAGTCAACAGGAGGACATAGAGGGGAAGAAAATGGGAAGTCAAAGGACGAGCATCATTTAACCCAAGAAGAGATTGATTTAAGGAGATCAACTGATTCTCCATTGCACCATGATGATATTGGTCACAGAGACAGTGCAAAAGTAGTGTTAAAGGCAAAGCATAGGCATGGGGGAGGTGGTCGCCAAAGAAGACCAATAGATTCTCCAATGCGTCAAGATATTGATGGTCGGAGAGTGGCTGCTCACGACTCCCCACTTCACCATTATGATGGTGTGAGATCTGGTGATACCAATAAAAAGGCTATGCAGCGGAGTGCAGCCTCTGATCTCAGCATTGAACAGTGGCATTTACATCCCCATAACCAGGCAAAGTTTAGAGGAAACTCGTCTTCTCTGTCATGGGAAAAAAATAGTTCATCTGAAGGTTCCCGTGGCCTAGCTTCCATGACTCCGGGAAGATCCCGATTGAGATCAGTCACTCGAGGCAATGATACTGTAATTTGTTTTCTATCTTGTTATTTTATTTTTAGATTTGCATCTGCACTTTATACATTTCCCCTAATATATAATTATTTTAGCAAACAGTAACCTTAGAGGACTGAAAAAATGAAGTAAAGATTGCTTAGTAATGTCAAAGTAAAAGAAAAAGAAAAGCTCAAGACTTTTTAGGTAGCCTCTTCATTGCCATTCTATTATAAGGTTGCAAGGAATTAGTACTTCCCATTCTAAGCCCTGAGAATTTTACATAAAGCTCTAACATGTGAATCAGGTAACAGTTTCACCTTTGTCCAATCCTTAGTGTTTTCTTAGTGCAGGGTACAATTATGTACTATAAATAAAAGCAGCTTCTAAGATCATGATATCATTCTGATGTTGCAGCCTGATCACTGTAATGCTGTTCCAAATTTTGGTGATTGGGATGAGACTAACCCTGCTTCAGCTGATGGGTACACTCATATTTTCAATAGAGTTCGAGAACAAAGACAAGGCGGGGCAGCGAATGTGCCAGTCCTACCAACCGAAACATCTCATTCCAATAGACAAAAGCAGTGTGGCAATGAAAAGTTCAAGGTATGAATTAAAAGGCTTTTGGTGTAAATTCATTACAAACTGGGACAAGGGTGTCTTAGTCATCTACTAATTGTTGACAGATTATGATAATAACTGATTAACTCAAATATTTAGGATAAATATTCTGCCACACTTTATTCAAATGGAACTAGCCTTTTAATAGGCTTCATACAACTGAAAGATAGAAACAACCTCCTAATAAGTAGGAGTAGTGCCCAACGTGTGTTTAACAATAAAAGAGAAATAATAGGCATTATTAAATTAAAAGTGCAGACTAAAGAAACAGGTGTTGTGGCAGACATCTTCTAAATTCTCACGTTGCCTTTGACATATTCGACTCCTATAATTTTGGAGCATTCTCAACACTCCCTCTTGCTCCAAAATTGCAAATTCTAAGTAAACCACGCAGACGTTCGAACCTATCTTTAGCCAGATGCTTCGTGAATAGGTCTGCAAGTTGATTCTCTGACTCACAGTATTGCATAGAAATTTCTCCTTAAGCAACCAACTCTCTCACAAAATGTGCTTTAATGTCCATATGTTTTGTTCTTCCATGATGAACCGGGTTTTTGGACATAGCAATTGCAGCTTTATTGTCGCAAAACACTTCTATTGCCTCCTTTTGCTGTTGACTGAGCTCTCCAAGTAATCTTCTTAGCCAAATTGCTTGACATGTTGTTGCTGAAGCTGCTATATATTCGGCTTCAGATGAGGATAATGCAACTGTAGCCTGCTTCTTCGAGCTCCATGAAAAAACTGCCGAACCAATACTGAAAATATAACTTGAAGTGCTCTTTCGATCCTTCATGCACCCTGTCCAATCACTACCAGTGTAACCAACCAACTTGCATCTCATTCCATGTTCATACCATATGCCAAGATCAAGAGTTCTCGCTATATATCGTAAAATCCTCTTTGCTGAACCAAAATGATGCTTTGAAGGATTTTACATGAACCTGGAGATTACACCAACAGAGTAAGAAATATCAGGCCTAATGTGAGTTAGATAGATTAGCCCCCCCACTAGACTCCTGTAAAGCTGACCATTAGCTTGTTCTGTGCCATCCTCTTGTTGTAATTTCTCATTCATATTCATTGGTGTTCCTGCTTCTTTGCAACCAAACATATAAAACCGTTTAAGCAAATCAGTTGCATATTTCTTTTGTGACATAAAGATACCATCATCAACTTGTTTCACCTCCAATCTAAGAAAAAAATGCAGCAGCCCCAAATCAGTCATATCAAATTCTTTCTTCATGCTCACCCGAAATTCATCAATCATCAAGGAAGAAGAACTCATATATATCATATCATCCACATACAAGCTCACAAACAAAGCATCCTTACCTTGTTTCTTTATGTAGAGCGTAGGCTCACTTTTGCTTCTTTCAAACCCATTCTTCAGAAAATAAGCATCAATTCTCCCATACCATGCTCGAGGTGCCTATGTTAAACCGTAAAGCGCCTTCTTCAACTTGTAAATTTTTTCTTCTTTTCTTTGAACTATGAAACATGCATGTTGTGTTACAAATACTTCTTCCTCTAGCTCTCCATTAAGAATGTTGATTTTACATCATATTGATAGACAAACCAACCCAATTGAGCAGTAAAGGCTAGAAGAATTCTTACAGTCTCAAATCTTGCAACAGGTGAGAACGTTTCTTCGTAGTCTATCCCGTGTTTCTGAGCATACCCTTTGGCCACCAACCTTGCTTTGTGCTTTTGAATGCTTCCGTCTGCATTGAATTTCATCCTAAAGACCCATTTCACTCCGATTGCTTCCTTGTTTTCAGGCAAGTTTACTAACTCCCATGTTTGATTCTTATTGATTGCCGCAAGCTCCTCCTCCATAGCTTGCTTCCATTCAACCTTCTTGACAACTTCTTCAAATGAATTTGGGTTAGCCATATATAAGGCTTGTGTTGCCTTATATATCTCTCTCAAGGACCTATGCCCACATGGTTCTACATCTTCACTTGAGCTAAATGATGCCGAAATTGTTTCTATGCTTAAGGGAGTGGTTGTACATGATTGAATAGGTGAAGAACTATTGGAACTTTTATTTGAATTGTTGGGGTTGTTGCTGGAATTTTTGGGACTGCTTGGTTTACTTTCAGTAGTGGGCTCCTCATTCTCAGCTTCATTGTCTTGATTTTCAACAACCAATTCTTCAATTTCTACAGCCCCTTCACTATTCTCACACCATGTCCACCTCCCTTCTTCATTAAATATAACATTCCTGCTGATAACAATCTTTCCACTCACAGGATTAAATAATATGTATGCTTTTGAGTTGTCGCAATAACCAACAAAAACACACTTTAAGGCTTTATTATCTAGCTTGCATTGAATTGGAGAATTAATCAACGTATATGCAACACAACCAAAAATCCTCAAGTGGCTTACCTCAAGTCTTCTACCAGTCCAAGCTTCATAGGGAGTTTGATTTGGGACAGCTCTTATTGGTGAGATATTCAAGAGATACATAGCTGTTGCTACAGCTTCTCCCCAAAAAAGATTTGGCAGCCCCTTCTCTTGCAACATGCTTCTTGCCATCTCTACTATAGTTCGATTCTTGCGCTCCGCCACTCCATTTTGCTCCGGAGTGTAAGGTGCTATGAGCTCTCTACGAATGCCATTTTCTTCTCAAAACAACCAAAAAACTTTTGAAGTGAATTCTCCTCCTTTATCGGTCCTAAGAGTTTTGATAGGTTGTCCACTTTGCTTCTCAACTAAGGTTTTGAATTTTTTAAAATGGTCCAATGCTTCATCCTTTTTCTGTAAAAAGAATACCCAACTCATTCTACTAAAGTTATCAGTGAATAGTAGAAAATAGTTACTCCCATCAAAAATTTCAGTTTGCATTGGCCCACACAGATCACCATGGACCAATTCTAGAGTTTTTGTTACTCCCATGCCTTTTCTGTAGGGAATGACTTCTTACTCTGTTTGCTAAAGATGCATGCTTCACAAATGCCCAAGGTTCCAATCATAGGCATTCCTTCGACCATCTACTTTTGCTTTAGCATCTTTAAACTATTGATGTTGATATGGCCATATCTTTTATGCCACAAAGTCGTGACTCCCTCATTTTGTGCTATGAATGCACATGTCTCCACATTTGTAAGGTCCACTGAAAATAATTTATTTTGCGTCATGCTTGTCTCTACCAAAACTTTTCCAGATTTTCTACTTGTTACCAGGCACGAAGACTTGTCAAGTGGGTTTATTGTCACCCTTGACAAGTCTTCATGCCTAGTAACAAGTAGAAAATCTGGAAAAGTTTTGGTGGAGACAAGCATGACGCAAAATAAATTATTTCCTGTGGACCTCACAAATGTGGATTCCTGTGGACCTCACAAATGTGGAGACATGTGCAATCCCCACATTTGTGAGGTCCACAGGAAATAATTTATTTTGCGTCATGCTTGTCTCCACCAAAACTTTTCCAGATTTTCTACTTGTTACCAGGCACGAAAACTTGTCAAAGGTGACAATAAACCCACTTAACAACAGCTGTCCCACACTTAGCAAATTTTGAAATAAATTAGTCACAAATAAGACATTGCAAAGGTAGTTGAATTTACTATGATTGTTTCGCATGGACACAGTGCCTTTTCCTTCAACCAATAATTGCTTGCTATCTCCAAGGCTGACCTTCTTTTTATAACTCTCATCCAGGTCTGCAAATAAGCTTTTATTACTTGTCATGTGGTGAAAGCATCCACTGTCCAAGAACCACACCTGTAAATTGTTTGCTTCTTGATTAACCCAAGCCATAAACAACCTACAATCATCTTCTCATTCTTCACGAAATTTAGCTTCTTTAGCATAGTTTGTTTGATTATGTTTTCTCCGGCAGACTGCTTGAACATGCTCATACTATTTGCAATAATAGCATTGAACTCCCTGAGCTCTTCCTCTTTCTCGTTCTCGACCAGTACTTCTTCCATGACCTCTACCATACATTTGTTCATCTGCTGAAGCATACTCCCCCTTAACATGGAATGCCTTTTCTTCTGTTTTTTCTTCAGGTCGATTGATCCTTGCTTCATGTGCTTGCAAGGATCCTATTAACTCATCGAATGACATTTTAGTTAAATCCATTGATTCTTCTATGGCTGCAACAACATGATCAAATCGTGAAGTTAAACTTCTTAAAACTTTGGTGACAACGATGTGATCACTACATTTTTCACCATAATTCTGCATTTGGCTCACGATTGACTTAACTCTAGAAAGAAAGTCTTGTATTGTTTCATCCTTCTTCATCATTGCTGTTTCAAACTCTCGCCTGAGAGTATGCAGTCTTATGGTGATGACCTTGTTGTTCCCTCGATATTCTTGCTGCAACGTCAACTATGCTTCCCTTGAAGAAGAAGCACTCAAGATGGTTGGAAAAATATCTTCATGGACTGCCTGTTGCAGTAAATAGAGAGCCTTTGCATCCCTCTTCTTGTTTTCCCTCATCTTGGCAACATAATCTGTCTCGGCAAGGCACTCCTCAACCAGCTCCCACAAGTTCTGAGACTTGAATAAGGTTTGCATCTTCACACTCCAAAACTGGTACTTTTCCCCATTGGACAAAAGAATTGATAGTTGCGATGATGAAGATCCGCTTGATGCCATGATCACTCAACCTCACGTGTTTAACTCTCTCCTCTAGTGTTTCTCTCTTTCACGCCCAGTTAAGACCGAAGGAGCTTTGATACCACAATGTTGACAGATTATGATAATAACTGATTAACTCAAATATTTAGGATAAATATTATGTCATATTTTATTCAAATGGAACTATCCTTTTAATAGGCTTCATACAACTGAAAGATAGAAACAATCTCCTAATAAGTAGGAATAGTGCCCAACGTGTGTTTAACAATAAAAGAGAAATAATAGGTATTATTGAATTGAAAGTGCATACTAAAGAAACATGTGTTGTGGTAGAGGAGCATTCTCAACACTAATTGCAAGATTGCAGACACAGAAACCCTTTATCTGCTAACTATTGTTGTCATTGATTGCTTAGGTTCTCAATTGTGTCTATCTCTTTTTCGCAGAATTGTTGCTGCTTTCCTTGGGGCAGATGATGATCTTTTTTTACATATGGTTCAACAGAAAATGCACCAGCTATCCATGTATTAATTTCAGTCACCGATGATCAAGTTGGAAAGGGAAATATCTTTCCTTGTTTTCCCTTTCTCTTGTATGTCTGTATGAACTCTCTTTTTGTTCTATAGCATCAATGAAACTTCTTACCATAAAATGATTTCATGAACTATTGACTTAAACAGGAGTCCTAAGAAGAATGTCTTATTATAAATTGCTTTAGTACAATGATTCAAGCAGTAGTTATCATTACATGTCGTTTACTTATTCTGTTGTCGGTTACAACATACCGTGGTTGACGAGGGGACTCCTAAAAAGGAAAAAAAAAAAAGAGTTGACTCAAAATACATTAGAAAAAGTTTCATAAAATTTAAATAAATTATTTTTTTAATTGGGGAAAGAGATTTAATAATTAACTATAATATTATTTAGATTTTATTCAAGTTGACTTTCGCAAAGTTTTTTTATATATTTATGTTAAAATATTTAAATAAATAAAATTCATTAAAAACTTAAAATATTATTAAATTTATTTATTATATTTAAGATGTTTAATATAATTAAATCACAATCGAATTATAAAAATTAACTAGTTCATAAATTCAAGGTTTACACAATTTGTCATTAAAAATATTTTTAATTAATTTTTATACATTTTAATAAATAAAGATAAAAATATTATTTTAAATAAATATATAGGTATAAATATAAAATTATTGTGTATTATATATAAATAATAATAATAATTATTATTATTATTACTTTCTAAGTCAGTTTCTTATCAATATTTTTTATTTTTATATATTAATATAAAAATTTAAATTATTAATTGTTTAGAGAATATAATAATGAAAATAATTTTTTTATAACCTATAAATAAATAAAAAATTATAATATATTTTCAATACTAAAAAATAAATTTCAATTGATTTTGAGCAATTAAATAACAGAAAATAAATTATGTTTTCTTACAGTGTGAACAGACAGACTTGGCTAGTTTTGAATTTTCTAAAAATCCTTAGAAACTTGATATTAAACGACACATTGTGATGGTGATCGGAGAAAAGAAAATTGTGAAAAATGCAAACCAGACTAAAGATCAAGAGGTTGATAATGAAACAGCAAAACCAAGCAAAGGCAATCAAAATTGGCGGCAGAAGCATCGAGGAAAGAGCACAAAGAAGACGACATTAAAATCGAAACTATGAAGTAGGGCCAGCCATAAGCCGTTTTTAAAATGGAAATCCAGAAAAACGGGCTTTTCAATAACATTAACACCATTAAAATCTTATTATTGCCTTTTTTACTCGCCTTCTCTTCCTTTTTCTTCTATATATCGCCGTCAACGATCTGTTTCTCCCTTTCAAATCGCCAATCACCGTCTCTATTCTCTTAACAGGTGGGCTTTCTTCCGATTTTCTTGTTTTTTCTTCGTTTTTCTTAATTTTTATGATGTGTTTTTTACGCCTGTTGATTTTTTTTTCAATTTTTTATATAATGTTTGATCAATTTAATGGACTTATCTGTGAGATCCATTTAAAGATATGGGTTCTGTCTTAAAATCTCAAAGACAGCAGCTTTTTTATCAAAAAAAAAAAAAATTCCATTTTAATTTTTCCTATCTTTTGATCCACTTTCAAGAAGATAAAACTTTTTTGATGCCCTAAGCTCTTATGATGCAGATATCTCTGTTTGGTTTTGTATTTACTTGTTGAGAAATGGAAAACAGAAAAGAAATATAAAGAAATTATAAGAGTAAGAATTATGATATTATCGCCTTGGGAATTATTTTATGTTATTTGTAGTGAGATGGGTTGATTTATTTTTTTATTAATTAGATTATTGGATTTGTATATGTTGGGACTGACGGGCATCATGCCCACTGCTTATGGCCTTGACGGGGCGGTGCTCTGACCTGTTGATTTTGGAAGTTTTCAATTTCTTGATTTCTAGCAGTATTAGCATGTGAAGTAAATTGATTGGTGTGTTGGTTTTATTCAACAATAAGACAATAACATGTTCTTTTCTGGGTATCTAGGTTTGTTAACATTTGATGATACATGGATTTGCGGGGACTGAACTGTTCAGAAGGGAACATGACAAATACTCAAAGAATAGGGTTGGATCTTGACTTAGATCTTAACTATCCTCTTCCTTCTCAAATGACGACGCTTGACTTATCCCTTGGGTTATCTTATATTAATTCTCAAGCTGTTAATGTTCAAGCTCAAGTTCATAGATGGTCTCATCATCAAACTAAAAATGCCATTGAGATCCTTGATGATGAAGTTGCTATAATCTCCCCAAGAGCATTTGCTGAAGTATGTCATTGAGGTCGTTAGTTTATATTCCAACTTATATTATCTTAAATTCTTTCAACTTATTCTCTCCTATATGTGGTTTTACTGTTTATAGGCTAGGGAAAATTCTGAAAGAAAACATTCTCATGGAATTCTTAGTGAAGCTAGAAGAATTCGTAGTGGACACACAGGTGATTGGCCTTTTTATTCTTTTATTCTAGCTGCATATTTGTCTGATTGTGTATGAGTTTTTTTAACTATATGAGATAACCTTTACTCCCTAAAACTTTTGGTTTTAAATAATGCTTTTGGTTAAATTTTATATATTCACTTTCAAATAATATATTCAATTTATTCATTTTATCATAAAAAATGATGTTGCTTTAAAGTGATGAACTTTCAAATTAAAATTATTCCTCTTTTACTCTGGACTGTACTCTTAATACTATCAAACTAGATTCAACTGGCTGTGATGTTAGTTCAGATATGTGTCTTCATTATTCAAATCATATTTGGAATTGGAAAGATTTCTTCTACATTTAGTCTAGTCAATCTTATGAGTTTTGAGTAGGGAAACAGTAAGTCGTACTGTGTTCTGATCAAAGGTCTCTCTACTAATTGTCTGTGCATAAGCTCTCTACTTCAGCCATCAGCACTATTATTGCCACTCACGAACAAACAATTGCCTATTTTCTTAAAATAATCTTACTTGTCATTACATGTTAAAATTCTATCTTTATGTACAATACCAACCTTATCCCAGGAAAAATCCTATGCCAATTAAAGAACTGAAATTGTAGGTATTTTATCTGATTCATTTGTTTGGAGGAAAAAAAAAATAAGTAGTTTGCAATGATTTAAAGCTAATTTACATTAATTTGTTTTAGAAGAACCAATTCATGCCACACTTTGTAGGATTTACCATTTCCATGTACTCTACTTCAAGTGGTTTAATTATAAAGTTCTATGGATAGTTTCATTTATATTTTGTTTTTATGAACAACGAAGTTCAATTGCCATTGTAATTTGGTTCATGGGAATGAGGTAAATTGGATAAATTTATTTCACTTTTAAATTGGTTCTGGAGAGAGTGCTAGTATCTATCTGCACGATCATACAGCAAAACTGCTTCTACCTCTTAAATTTTTGTTCGAATGGTACTTAGTTTTCTTTACTTCTGATTCATCAGCGCCATAATTGTTTTAGGTTTGTTTTTGGTAGTATTCAATATGATGTGGTATTGAACCATGGATGTTCATGCCATTAATATAATACTTGAAGCATTATTTTGTGTTTTCTTTTGAATTACATTATTTCCTGCTTCTTTTAACAACTAATACTATTGTTTAACAAGTTCTATATTCACCAGTTGTGCTTTTGCAACAAAACAACATCCTGTATATCCATGTCATTGATTTGGAATTGATGTGGGGCTTCTATATTTTTATTTCTCAGTAGTTTAGCAGTAACTAATACTTGTATATTAATTATAATTTAACAGCTGTGACCACTTCATGCAACAACTGCAAAAGAAAAATATCGGATGACTGCCAGCCATGCTTGAAACTGGGCACAAGTAACAAGAAGGTATTTACGACATACTTTTCTAAGATAATGATGTGTTCCTTGCTTGATCTTGCTGTTTTCACCTTTTATTTATGGTCATGGGATGACATATCTTCTCTATTGGGCTAGGTATTGATGCTTTGAAAACTCAGATTATATCAGTGATTGATAGAAACTACACCACCTCTTCCTCCACTGAAGTCTTTGACTAATTGGCTCTAATTGGCTTACTTTGATCTTGTAATGTTATACATAGGTTGAATACCAATAACTTAAGCTTTGACATTTTCATTATTTTACATAACAAGCATTAATTAGTATTTCAAGTGTATTATCGGTTATCAAAATTCAGTTATCTTCTGTCTTGAATTAGCTATTTTGATACTTCTTCAGTTCTTCCATTTACTTTTTTTCTGCTTGGTGTATCTTTTCCTTGCTCTTTATATATATATATTTCAAATTTGGATATCGGTCTTTAACTTCCATGTAGTTTGCTATTTGTGTTTTGACTGTGATTTGTTGGACCCATTTGACGTCTATTTGTTTAAATTTGTCTTTACGTACTCTCTCTCTCTCCCTGGATGCATCAGAAAGCTTTTGTGCTTTGTAGTTCTGGTTCCACAGTGTAAGCTAGGATACTTATATGTAAAGTTCCTCTTGTTCTTGGGCAGTTGGGCCATTGGGATTGTTGTAGTTGTTTTCTCAACTAATAAGCTTTCATTTGATATCAATGTTTTTAACTATTAAGTCTTTCGTTGGCAGGCGAAGAATGTTTCTTTGGTTCAAGAATTGCCCCAGCCTATTCCTGTGCCCGAGGAATCTATCTTCAGTTGCCCTATATGCATGGGCCCTTTGATCGAACCAACATCAACAAAGTGTGGCCACATCTTCTGTAAGGAGTGCCTCCTAAGATCAATAAAATCGTTACGGAGCAAATGCCCGACCTGCAGGCAGAAGGTTGGAAAGCGAGGTATCATTAGGGTTTACCTTCCTAACACCAACTGAATGAATTTTATGAAGCCTTCATTGTTGCTGAGGTATATCTTACCTTATAATGAATTAGGTGATAATTCTTTTTCAGCGTGGACAGGGGGGATTTATTATTGGTGAAATTAGTTGACAATTAGTCTGGCTGACTAATGACTAATCTTCTATTGGGTAAGGGAGATTTAGGGACATGAGAATTGAGAAGTTCTTTTGATCTGAAAAATAATTAACTAACCTTCTGTCAGTGGTGGCAAATTTTGATTGGTTTTATTAATATTTTGTATATAATAATAAAATGTATTGTGGCTCTCTCATTCTTTTATACTTGTTTAATGTGTATTTGAAATCAATTTATTGATTTGTAAATGTTTCTTTTGATATAGCTCAATGGGTATTTTTATTTGGAAATCACAAATATGCTTAACTAGAATGAAAATATTAAATTTCAGTTGTGTATTTGTGTTGAAATAGATGGTGGAGCTAAAACTCTTAACAAAAAGAAGCAACAAATTTGACTTGTATAATACTTAAAATTTATGTGTTATTTCTTTTATGATCATATAGTATTTAAATTTACTATATTTGATTAATTTGCATTCAAATCGGAGAGACTTATAAGGGTGTAAAATTTTCATAATATTTATTTTTTATATTTATAAGATTTAAACTCGATATCTTATTTAAAAAAAATAAATATTTTATCATTTGAATTAATAAATATTTAAATATTGATTGTATTATTTCTTTTACTAACACAAAGCCACATGTATTTTTTTAATTTTTCTAGGAAATAATGATCTTATCAATTTACTAATTTTTTTTTTAATGGAAATCGAATTATTTCAAAGCATAAAAAGAATAAAAAGGTAATTAATTTCATTGGAAAAAAAAAAAACTAAGCCCAAAGAATTGGGCACATCCTCTAATTATTATTACACCGAGTATTAGCCCATATAGACCCAATAGTGTCACCACAAAAGCCCAATTAGCCCACTTCCATTTTAAATTGAATCAAACGTTTTTATACCCAGAAAATACGCTCGTCTCCCCCTCCATCGTATAGTTTGAGCGGGAGATTAGATTTCGAGAGAGAGAGACAGAGAAAGAGCGCTATGGAGACAGTTCCTTCATCAAAACCTCTTGATCTCCACACCATTCGCAGGTCTATAATTGAGTACTTATGTGTATATAATTTTACATTTCAGTTTCTGATATATATTTTTTTTTAATTTTAATTTTTGGTGGGTGCTTTAATTTCAGTGGAATTAGAGAGCTTGAAGAAATTCACTGTAATTGCAATGAAAATAGTTTCTCCGAAATGCCCTCTTCTGATTCTGACCAATTATTGAAAGATTGTGCTCTTCAGCTAGAGGTAATTTTTAAATTCTCTTTGCTTTCTGTTCCAATTTTTCCTGTTTCTTGTTTTTTAATTTTAATCGAATGTGATTTTTTTTTTCTTTTGCAGAGTAAAGTTCAGCAAATTATATCCGATTGCTCTGATTTCAGTTTCTTAGGAATTGGAGATTTGGGTAAGTCTGTCTTTATTCTTTTTATTTCTCCTTTTCCCCTTTTGCAGTTTAACTCTTTTAATAATTTCCATTTCTAAAGATTTTAACAAAATTGGTTTAATTCTGGGTATACACCGTAGCTGTAAATCGATATTGGAATATTCTTTGCTTATTTGTTTAAAGTATTGATTTGGTGGTTTTTGTATGTAGTTAAGTGGAACATTGTTAGTAGCAAAATGGAGTTCTTCGAACCTCTTTTGAATTTTGTGTTCTATTTTTAGAAATTTACTGGGTTTAGAAACATCGATGTTTGCTGGTGTGGAACACTGAAATTTTTATGTTAGAATTTTATCCCCTGCATGTGAACATCGATTCTGATTAGGGCATGTGTTGTTGCAGATGCATTTGTAGAGCATCTGAAAGAGGAACTCAACACGGCAGAGGCTGAGAGTGTAAAGATCTCCAGTGAAATTGAGGTTCTTAGTAAAAACCATATGGAAGGTCAAAATTCATAATCTTTTTTCTGAATATTATAACATTTAGCGCAGAGACACATTTGTGATGGACTGCATGTTTTTGCTAACCTAGTTTTGCTGTATGTTTCCAGATTGTATTCAACTGGAGAGTGATATCGAGTTATTGAAGTGTCCATTAGATTTTGTGTCATCACTGGTTAGTTATCTATTCAATAGAATTGTTTGTAATTTTCATGAAATATTCTTGTGCGGTAAAATACATTGTCAACTGTTGATTTATAATTATTAGTAACTCGTTTAGTTTAAATTTTTAATCCATTTTTCCAATTGAAGAGAGAAAACAACTTTTAATGTGTCTTAAACCCTCCCAAGAACTTCCATTAATCTTCACGATTTTCCTTAAATTGTATATTATTCTTACTCCTTAAGATGTACTAACTAGAGTTGAATGCACACCAATAAATGATGTATAGCTTGTTTCTCCTTGTTGTACTTCTAGTATTGATTTTCTCTTGATTTACCATATCATCACTTCTGCATACTTTATAGAAGAATATATTGAGATATGTGCATGCAGTTCTTCAATTTGAGCTTTTAATATGAATACAGCATCGAGAAACAGATAATCGGATGCATGAGAATTTCTGACCATCTGTGCACTGCATTCTGTGTTTTGTATGGCTTTTCTGAAGGTTTCTTTAGTCCCTGACATCCCATTTTTCTTATCTTCTGTTAGGATATGGAGACAGGAAAAGAGTATACTTGCAGAGAAGATCTACCAAATTCAACAAATGCACTTGTAGAATATGAGTTTGAGGTATTATTATAACATGGCTCTTCAATTTATCATTGTTTGCACCCTGGGTATTTTTACAATTTAAATTTATAGATGGACTCATAACATTTATGTGATTTTCTTCTGGGTATTGAAACATATGATAGGATTTAGCTTGATGCATGTAAATCGGAATTAAAAATTTAATTGGTTTCTGCAGAAACATGATCTATGAATGTGTTTTCATTATGATATTGTGGTGTGTGTGGGATATATATACTATAATGCATTACAGTTAAGAGCATCAATTTTAATCTACCTTGAATTTGTACAGTAATATCGCAGTACTTACTAATTATCTGATTGGTTTCTGGAATTGTTTCACTTTCACTGAGTTACTGATCAAATACCAGTTTATGAGAATGTTTGCACGCCTTGCAGATTTTGAAGCTTGATAATCAGATTGATGAAAGCAAAGTAATTTTGAAGTCTTTACAGGATTTTGATTCTACATTCAAAAGGTAACTCGATGGTTTTATTACTTATCTGTATATCTAATGTCTTCTGCACAAGTCTTTTACTTGTTTCTTTATCATTGTTATCAGGGTTGATGCCATAGAACAAATTGAAGATGCATTATCAGGTCTAAAAGTCATAGAATTTGATGGAACCTGTATTAGATTGTCATTGTGGACCTATCTTCCAAAATTGGAAGATTTATTGTGCCAACAAATGATTGAAGATGCTGCCGTGCCATCTGAAGTAAATTATGAATTGCTGATCGAGGTAGTTTATGGAACTATGGAGCTTAAGAATGTTGAGGTATGAATACCTTCTTTTCTCAAAATAGCATTCACCATTCTTCTCATTCACCTTGCTAACTAAAAAAGGCCAAAATAAGGAAAAGTAAAGGATGCCTGACCTGAATGGTCACTTTACTTCATGTGGTCAAATGGAGTCTGAAATTAAGAACACTATATACTGGTTAAATGGAGATAGATTCTCCTTTTGTATCTGTTCCATCTATATTGTACTTTCTGTTTATTACTATTTGATGGATCTTGGGATATTTTTCTGACATTCATCAGTTTTGTGCAGATGTTTCCAAATGACGTGTACATAAGTGATATTATTGATGCTGCAAAATCTTTCAGGTTTATTTCATGATTATGTGAACAGGATGCTTATATACAACTTTGTATTACTTGCAGATGAAAGTCATTGAGTTTCCCTTAAACATGATGTATTAGTATTAATGATTTACAAATATGTTGCTTTAGTTTTATTGAAAGATTCTCTTTGCTATGTTATAGGCAATTATTTTCACACTCAGCATTTATGGAGACCAGGTCCTCTTTGGAATGGTTTGTAAGAAAAGTGCAAGATAGAATCATTCAGTGCACCTTGAGACGATCAATGGTGAAGTGTGCTAATAAATCAAGGTAAGATTGCTATGTTCAAGGTAAAGTTTTCAAGTCTTGAGATTCCGAAATTGCCATAGATCTGACATGAATGACATAAATTGACAGAGGTATATGATAATATGAGTGAATACTATGATAAGCTTTCAAAGTAGCACTTTTATTCTCAATCTTTTGCCTTAACTTAGTTCCTGATGCAGGCACACATTTGAGTACATGGATAGAGATGAGATGGTCATAGCTCATTTGGTTGGGGGAGTTGATGCATTTATAAAGTTAAGTCAAGGTTGGCCCATATCAAGATCGCCGCTAAAACTAATGTCCCTCAAAAGCTCAGATCACCATTCAAAGGAGATTTCTTTAAGCTTTCTTTGCAAGGTTGAGGTGTGTATTCATAGCTCTATTTTGATTTTTGATAAATTGGAATATTCTTACAAGTTGAAAATTTTGTCTCTTTTAACTGGTGCCTTTGTTGGATTTTCCTAACTGCCAAATACTTAATTAAGAATACAAACCCCCAATCAATTTATTTTATTTGCTAATCTATGGTTAAAGAAAATCATTCGGCCTCGGGGCGCATTAGGCATTGTCAAGATGGGAGTTATGTATGTGGAGAGTACTGGATTTTTCAAATCATTAGCAAAAGCTGTCTTATGATTAAAAGTTAAAACCTTGCTTGTGCTACTTTGAAATTGGTATTATTCAAATGACTGAAATAGTTTTAATCCAGTTCAATGAGTATGATGTAGAGACCATGGATAAAAATGTCTAAAAATACAAACTTTGACATTTTGACTCTTGCATTGAAGATATTTAATATTGTGAAAGATTTTTTATTTTTTATTTTTTATTATTTTGGAGGCTAAATTTATTGCAGCCGATCTTATTTATGTTGATAAGAGTTCTAGTGAGTGCTGAATTTTCGTGTGTGGCAGCAATGTTTATGCTTTTTATCAAATTCAGTCTAGCATTAGGCCTATTCAAGTAATTCTGCATTGTGTTATATTCAGATCTTAAATAGAAATAAGAATTGCTTATTACATATAAATGAAATATGTAATCATGGTGCGAGAAATGTTCGCTGATGATGAATGCATGCCTGGGGTTTGCATTCCCAAAAAGTTGAAGTTTTGTTTGAGCATCTTCTTGGGAAAAAGCTTGAAACCTGGAAATGAGTGATGATTTTTTTTTTCCTTTTTTTTTTTTCTCCTTTTGTTAGGAAGTAGTGAATTCCTTGGACATACAAATGCAGCTTAACTTGTTGAGCTTTGTGGATGCTATTGAAAAACTTCTTGTCGAACAAATGCGCATAGAACTGCATTCTGCCAGTGCAAATAAAGCACGATGACTGACTGTTATTTACATCATTACAAGCTATTACAAATTCTTAGATTCTTAGTTCTTTAGCATTTGGTCTAAGATTAACTAAATATTGTATATATTTTTTGAACATATTCTCTTCATAAATAGTTGTCGATGATGTACCAGAATGATATCCTGTGCAGCACAATTTTCTTATTATTGTGAGTTAATTTTAAATTTAATGATCCTCTTATGATGGTTTTCACTTGATAATGAGTTGGCATTATAATCAGGCTCATCATTTGCGGAGTTCTTCCAATGAATTAATGAAACTTACAATATTTCATGTTAGCACTTAGTTCAAATCTTTTTGCCTCTATTTTAAGAGAAATTATTAAGTAGGAAGTATGCTTCTCCTATTCACATAAAAATATATTAAAATGAAGATATATTTATGTGAATTTAATTTTATATGAGTAGGAGAAATACAATCTCATCCTATCTAATAATTTTTTCTATTCTAATATATTTGGTATGTACATGTTTGTTTAAAATTTTTACCAATTCATTGAGCAGGCTTCAAGATGCAATTGAAATTGTTTATGAACTGGTGAATTTGCTTTGAAACTGAACATAAATGCAGCTCTGTGAATATCCTTTATTATGGGTTAAATTTACTTCTCCTGTGTTTAATGCATAATTTTTAAAATCGGATTGGACCGATTGGTAGAAATAAAATAATTAAAAATCGAATAAAAATTGGTCCGGTCAATTTTTATTTATCTATTCCTTAAAAATTGGTAAAAAAATCATTGAACGATGAATTGATCGAACTAAATCGATTCTAGTTCGAGCGGTATAGCTTTTTTTATTTTTTTTTATTTTTTAATTTTTTAATTTTGATCAAAACAACGTTGTTTTTGTCAATTCAAAACGGCGCCGTTTTGAATTAAAAAAAAAATTAAGAAAATTTCAATAATTTTATTTTAATTTTATCTCACGCCAAAATTTATTTGATGTTAAAATCATGAAATCATGATTCTATTGTATGTTATTTTATTACGTAAATAAATATTTAAGGAAGTGAATATTTATAATTTATTATATATATAACTTTTGATTTAATATGATTAAATTGATACTATAAAAAATATGGACTTATATAAATTTTTTATTTAGTCATAATTACATTATATTTATTTTCATCATATATATAATAAATGTCAAATTATATATATATATATATGTATATCGTTTTTTTTTTTTGTTTAATCGATTTAATTTTAATTGAACTTTTGATCCTCAGTTTTTATTGATTCTATATCCGATCCGATTTTAAAAATATTGATTTAATTTCTTAACCTTTTAAAAAAAAAAATTATACATAGGAGGTTCAAGATTTTACTTTATCATAAATAAATATACTAATTAAAACCAAAACTTATGAATACTTTATAAATGAATTTCCATCATAAAAAAGGATGATATTGACACTCATAAAATAATTTATGACACTCCTCGTAATTTCATCACTAGAATTGATTATTCTATCCTTATATTTCTAGAAAATTACTCTTTTTTTTCTCTTAAAATATCAAACTTGTAAAAATAATTTCAATATTAATTTTTTTTAAAGACAATATTAAATCTGCAAAACCAAAGATAAAGAGTTTTATTAAATTGTCATTTCCACAATAATGGCTCCCTTATGCTTTATTCTATTATTTTATATATTGATAATGGCTTTCCTAAACTTTATTTTATTTTATATATAGCGCTATACCACTAATATGCTTTACATTTTCATTTTTTGTTTGATTTGCTAGAAAATATTTTTAAAAAAATAATAAATTATAACTTCAAAATAATTATTAAATTTTTCAGTGTTAGCAATTTTTTTTTTAATTTTCATTACTCAAAAAATAATAATATTTTTTTATTTTTATCAATATTCTGAAAAAGATCAAATTAATCAAGATAATTAATAATTCAAAACTATGAAAAATATTTAAAATCTTAATATATTCATAACATTTTCTAAATATTGGATTTTTCTATTTTATCAAAACTAAAATAGCAATAGTAGAAGAATTTTTTTTTAGGAAGAAGACTGTTATTATCAAAATAACAATAACAATAATTATTCAACTATTCACTAAAATTTTATTTCATAACTAAAAATTAAAAGCATAAAAACAATTTTTCCAAAATAATAATAACAATAACTATTCTCCAAAAATTTATTAAACTTAATTCATAATTAAAAACAATATTTAAAAATTTGTCAGAAGTGGGATTTGAACCCACGCCCTCTCACGAGGACCAGAACTTGAGTCTGGCGCCTTAGACCACTCGGCCATCCTGACTTCCGTTACAAAGCGAGAACATTTATTTAATAAAAACAAAATTGATTTTGGAAATTAAAAAAAAATACCTGTAGGATTTGACTTTTTAAGGCCCATTTGTGTCAGAATTTGACTCAGAAGGGAGGATTGAGAAAGTAAAAAAAAATCCACAACAAATAATTCTATCATAATTTCCTCATTGGAGCCAAAATTTCCAAGTTTGGGTATCATAAAATCAATTATATTGAGTACACGAAACATAATTTATTAATAAGTGTATATTTCTTTAAATAATAGATTTAACATCGATTCTCATCTTCTCGATGCTAAAAAAAAATAATAATAAACCAACTATTCTGGAAATTTCTTAGTTCTTACTGCCGACTCTTCCACTAAAAATATTATTCGTTGAATTACTTCAAATCTTTGTGGGATTAAGCAATTCATTTTTTTTTCTAATTATTGTTCTTAATAAAAAGTTACTTCAATATTTAATTTTCTAAATAAATTTAAATATAGTAAGTCTCATGTATGGAGATATCCTTAATTATAATTTTGATAATAAAAAAAAAAAGATAAAAATAACTAATATTACATTATATTTTGATATGATAATACAATAACTAATTATTCAATACACATAATTAAGACAAAATAAAGATTGATAATCACACTAAAATATTGCATTTTTCACTAATGCCAAATCATAATGGCACTGTCCTACTAGAAAAGTCATCCTGAGTTTCATCATCATTTTCTCCTGTTAATTCTTCCAGAGATTTTCCCTTAGATTCTGGCACTAGTAAAGTGAACAAAATTCCTAAGAAATTGACCACACCAAGAACAATAAGTGAATTTTTTACCCCAATTCCAGTTGGGTAACCAGCATCAGTCTTTGCAGGGTCAGTGCTTTGAGCAGCATATAAGAACCCAAATGAACCAACAATAGCCCCAGCCTTTCCACAAGCTGCTGATATTCCATGGCAAGTTGATCTTAGCCTTGCTGGGAAAATCTCAGCTGGCACAACAAATGTGGTTGCATTGGGTCCAAAATTGGCAAAGAAAAATGTTAAAGAATACATAATCAAGAACCCAATTCTATTATCCTTTAATGTCCAATGATGGTAAGGAATTGCAAGAGCAAACATGAAAACAGTCATAAAGAAAAAACCCATTAATTGAATAATGAACCTCCCAATTCGATCGATAAAAGCTACTGTAAACCAATATCCAGGAACTGTACCACATAATGCAATTAATGTTTGTGCTCTAGCAATAACAAACACTTCATGAATTGCATTCATAGTTTGTGCAGGTGGAATCCAACCAATCGCGCTAAATATATCTTTTTGAAAAAGATTTGAACTGTAATATGCTATGTCTAGCAAGAACCAACATACAGTAGTTCCAAGTAGATGAAGTCCATGCTTTTTAGCAAATTCTTTACTGAAAAGGCCAAATGAGTTTGATGGATGTTGGTTTATTGTCTCTATTTTCTGTTCTTCTGCTTCAATATCTACCTGTAATACTCTAGACATGTCTGAAGCTGCCTGTTTCGCATTCTTGGCAACTAGAGCCGTGTAACGGGCAGTTTCAGGCATTTTCATTCGCCAGTAGTAAGTCAAAGCAGCAGGAACTGCTCCGAACATTAAGATAATACGCCAAATATAGTCAGCTTCTGGCACAGTCGATCTTAAAGGATCATTTTCATATGTAGGCGCAGGATAAGCATGATCGAATGAAGTTGATACAATTAAAGCAACAATCCCACCCGCTAAAATTCCAAATCCTTGCATAGCAAAAACAGCAGCAATAAACGCCCCACGAGTCTTCTTATTAGCATATTCAGACATAATTGTTGCAGAAAGAGGGTAATCACCCCCAATTCCAAAACCAAGCCAGAATCTGAAAAAACAAAGAGTGGCAATAACACCCTTTGCAGAATGACCAAAAGAAAGTCCTGAAGCAATAGAACATATAACCATTATCATTAAAGTCATGCCATAGACTTTTTTCCTGCCTAATTTGTCACCAAGCCAACCAAAGAAGAGTTGGCCTACTAAAGTACCACAAAAGGCTACTCCATTAACTGCAGCTGCTACATTTGGAGGCAGAGTTCCTGGCTTTGGTGCTCCATTAACATGGTAGTATATGCGACCGAGTAATTTTGTGACTAACGATATTGAGAAAAGATCATAGGCATCTGTGAAAAAACCCATTCCAGCAATTATAATTGCTGTGAAATGGTACCATTGTGTCTTTGCTAGATCAAGTGCATTTAGCACTACTAATTGGTTTTTAGCCATTGCTAATTTGTACTTGCAGCTGCAAAGAACAAAGAAATTAAGACATGAGTAGTGATTATATTATGATCTTGATGGTCTTGATCAATAATTAAACTATTATTTAAGCAATTAACTAGTATGTGTATGGATTGTGGAAATTAATCAAATTCAAGAAGAGATGTACCAACAATTGACCTTAAATTTTGGTTAGCAAGAGCATAATTACTTGATAAGTTGAACAACACTTTGACATTTGCAAATTTAATTAAAGAAAACTATAAAACCTGGCTTATAATTGTAATTAAGAAGCAAAAGGAAGATAATTAGTATAAAGTAGAACATTATTTTTTCTGTTAAGAACATATATACATAGTCCATGCCCTTTTCTTTTATTTATTGTTCTTTTACTAATAAAGATCAGAAAAAAATAAAAAAGCACCAAGAAAGAAGTAGCAAGATCTTGATTAAACAGAATTGTCACCAAAGAAAAGTTTGAGAAGCAAAGATTATATTCTTAGATAGTATCTAAAAGAAGCCAACTTTTTATACAAGAAAGCCTACCTCTTGGATTTGGGAAAGAAGGGAACACAGAAATAAAGATCAATTGGATCCTATTTATGTAATCTCTGTCCACGGAAAATCCAGAATAAGCGCCGGCATCTGATGGGCATATACCACAAATATATATAATCTGAAATTAATTAGTCAACAATGGTTTTTTTTTTTTTTTTGCTTATTTTATCTCTACATTATTGTCACCCAACATCTTATGCTAGTTTAGTAATATGAATTAACACTTCAACAGATACGTGGATAACTGGGATTCCCTTATTAAATAAATTAACTATGTCATGAAAATAACTAGTTTATAAAGAAGAAAACCATAGCCTAGCTTGGTAGGAGACGATTCCTTGAAATAATAATTTATTGGCTACATTTGCATTATTAGTTAATGTCTATTCATGGTTATAAATGTTTTATGCTTCAAACAATCTCTCGTTTAAGGATTTATATACATTCTTTTATGAGATTATAAATTTAAAAAAAAAAATTATTAGGTAAGATAATAACATACCCTTTACTAATATAAAAATGTATGTATATGAATATGATCAGGGACGGTACCACCTGCTATGGTGCAGGAGCCACCGTCCCCCTAAGTCCAAAGAAAATCTCAGGTATATATCTATATTTTTTCATGAGTCCCTTAAAATTTTTCTTTTCTTTTCTTCCGTTGTTTTGCCAAAAGCCTAAAAATGAAGTTTTTGTTTTAGCTAAAATAAACAGCTTTCCAGGTCCAAATTTGCACCATATACTGCAATTTTTGTTTCACATCTTCTAAATTACCTCTTCTTTTTTGTTTGACTATTGTGTCCCTCATAGAATCTTTTAAATGATCTACTGTAATCAAATTAATGGTGCTGCAATTTTTTTTTTAAAGATAATTGATTTATCACTATATTTATGAAATATACATTTATATGTATAGGATATAATACTTTTCAATTTGATCCCCTAAAGTTATTGTTTTATTTCCACACCCGAGTATAATCCATTTAAAAATGAATATGAATTCATTTTTATATAAGTAGAAGAAATATATTCATATTCAATTTAATAATTTTTTTAAAAAAATTGATAAAATATTATTGTGAATGTCCATATTATTTATTCATTTTTTGACCTTATTTTTTTATTATATATTGTTAATTTTTATAGTCTAAGCATAACTCATTTGTCTCCCCTATATTGAAGCAATGTACAACAAACTAGTGTAGTCTTTATTCAATGTAGTTCTTATATGTGTGGTAGATTTGTGAATTCAACAGCTTATTACTGAATAATAAGTAGTATATGATTAGGGTTTTTTTTCTTTCTTGGGAGTTATCACTTCCTAATCCTATAATTGAAAAACCAATTATAATATTCAATAGTGAAGTCATCATGTACAAACAAAATTAAACCTTGGGAATTTATTTCATTTTATTATATCAGAAAAACCTATGAAGTTTCTTAATATCATATAAAGGAATATGTTTCAGTCATTTTATATTTTAGACATAATAATATATGTTATTGTTTATTAAGATTATATAATATTTAAATTTAATAGGCCTAATTAATTTAGGTTTAAATTGAGAGGGACATAAAAATTCTTATAATATTTATTTTCTCTATTCGTAATACTCAAATTTAAAATATTATTGAAAGGGAATAAATTTCTTATCATCTGAATCAATACATATTGGTTAATATATATTTTTATTGAAACGTAAAAAAATTGAAAGCTTAAGTTAAACATTAGACATTGCAATATGAAATAAAATGAAAAAATATATAAATAATTAGTCAAAGGAAGGCAATTAAATATTGAGATAAGTTTTGATTTGTCATCAAAATTTTTATTATCCTTAAATAAGTAAAGAAAAAGACTATTTAAATCAGGCAACATGAAATGTCAAAAATTTTATATTGAAGGTAGTTAGGAATTAGGAGTATTAATTATCAATGTGGACACGAAATGTGGGAACAAAGCGTCATTCTAACTGTAAGAGTGATTTATATATATATATATATATATATATATATAATAAAAGATTTATTAATTTGATGGTTGAAATTTTGCAAAAAAATGACCTAATAATTGTTATAAAATAATTAAAATATCTAAATAAATTATTGAAAATCAAAATTTTAATGATTTAAAATATAATTTTTTTATAAAATCAAAAATATTGAACATTCGGTTTTTATCGATAAAATTAATACAAAAAAATTAAAATTTTCTTGAATCTATCTTGGACTCAATTTTGATTAGAACTTTGTTTTGTGCTTGAGTATTTTCAGACTGCCAATTGAAAAGAATCATAATCTGAGGATATTTCAGAGGAGGCAAGTGTTTGTTGGGAGGCTATATTTATATGAGAAATTGACTTGATGAGACAGTTATCAAGGAAATTATCAATAGGGTTAATCATAAAGTGAAAAAGAGGAGGTGCAGAAACTGCAGGTTCTTTCTGTTTAAAGTCTGATTTTGGTTAAGGTGGATTTTATTTTGGTTTTCCCATCGACTCATCATATGAGGAAGAGTGAGTTGGATCATGTTCTTGATGTCTTTTTCATTAGGTATTACATTACCTATGGCAATTAAAAAATTTAAAATTATAAATATCATTTTCATTACACCTTCAAAGAAATATTGGCATTCAAAAATGGAATCAAGAAATTTGAACTTCACATGAACTATTCAAGAAAAACAACCATCAAAACCTACTCCTTCCACCAGACCAACCAAATTCATCTTCTCATCTCTTCTTTGAATTTTTCATTTGTGCATAAGCTTCTCTACATATATGTAGAGAAAATTTTCAATAACACTTCAGCTAGTTACAAGATATATAATGCTTTATTTTTTTAGGAAATATTATATATAATGTAGATATTATTATAAACATCAGTATTAAACTCACAAATAACAATGTTAACTGCTACAGGCTCCTCCTCTCCACTTGGCCACCACAATCTATGGGCTTTGATGTAGGAAATTAAATCTTTATTAAAACCCTAAATTTTGATGTTTAATTATCAAGAAAAAGAATTCTAGATGCGGAAGCGTACCTGAATCCATATTCAATAATGGTGATTCTTCAGAGTTAAGATTTGATCTTCCAAATTGATGTGAACTATTTTCTGTAGAGAATAACACGTCTCTGTCAATCCTTTGATGATGGAATATCAAAAAATTAAAATAACTGTTCACATCAGTTGGGGACCATAACCCCACGTTCTTTTTTCTAAACTGCTCTTATTACTTATTTGCCCATCACAAATAAGAAATAAGACCCTAAGGGTATCTACACTTAAAAATAACCTTCCACACTCAATGAGATGATTCATGCCCATTTAAATTTTATTAGACCACTTTAATTTGGGCCAAACCTCAAAATAGCATATGATATATATAATTAATATTATTTATATAAATTGTACAATATGTATGTCCAATAAATCCTAACAATCTCCCACTTGGACTACATATGTATATATATAAATAATTTAATTTTTTTTTTTTTAAATTATACATCATCCTTATGAGCTCAAAAATTGCTATCATTACCAAAATCATCTCTAACCAATCAAGTTTATTAATTATACCAATATAGGATCAAAGCGGTCTTCATTACAATTTATCGTAAATAGACCCATCAATAGTCACACATATTAATATAATTAATGACATGGATCGAGCATAGATATGTAGCATGAAAATTTCATGTAATGTGATCTTAACATGCCTATTTTCAACTGGTCCAACTTTATTCCTTAGTGAGATCAAGCCAAACAAGATCAAAGTGTAAAAATATTTCAAATCTTTATACTGCAGTAAATAATCATAAATTATCCATCAAACATATCATAAAAAACATCCATAAATATAAACTCTCACTAAACTAATACATTATCAAGTGCTACAATACCAATATGAGTAGTGTGCTCATGAAAGACCTTGGGTAGTAGACCTTTAGTAAGCGGATCCGCAACCATGGAGTTTGTCCCAATATGCTCTATAGATACCTGACCACTTTGAACTCTTTCTTTGATAACTAGAAACTTGATGTCTACGTGTTTCGACTTTGATGAGCTCCTGTTGTTGTTAGAGTATAGCACTACTAACTTATTATCACAAAATAACTTTAGTGGTCTTTCAATACCATCCATAATTCGCAGCCCAATGACAAAATTTTGCAGCTATATCCCATGATTAGATGCCTCATAACATGCTATAAATTCAGCTGCCATGGTAGAAGAAGCTATGAGTGTCTGTTTAACACTTTTCCAGGAAATAACTCCTCCAGCAAGCAAGTAGATATATCCTGAAGTGGATCTACGACTGTTTTGGCATCCTGTAAAATCGAAGTCAGAATACCCAATAATCTCTAACTGATCCGATCTCTTATATGTGAGCATGTAGTCTTTTGCTCTCTGAAGATATCGCATAATCCTTTTGGTTTCTTTCCAATGATCCATTTCTAGATTGCTTAAATATTTGCCTAACATCCCAATAATATATGCAATATCCGGATGGGTACATACCTGAGTATACATTAGACTCCCTACAGCTGAAGCATAAGGAATCTTTTACATTTCTTTAGTTTCAAAATCATTTTTGGGACATTGATTAAGGCTGAAATTGTATCCCTTAGCAACAAGGGTGTCACCTGGTTTACAATCCTACATGCCAAATCTTTTAAAAACCTTTTCGATATAGCTCTTTTGTGATAACCTAAGAATACCTCGAGAGCAATCTCGATGTATTTGAATTTCTAATACAAAAGAGATATTACTAAGATCTTTCATCTCAAATTTCTTTGATAGAAATTTCTTGGTTTCATGTAATAAACCTATATCGTTGCTAGCAAATAGTATGTCATCGACATATAAAACTAGAAAAATATGCTTACTCCCACTGAACTTGTGGTATATACAATCATCAACAGTATTTATCTCGAAACCAAAGGAGATGATAACCTGATGAAACTTGTAATACCATTGACGGGACACCTGCTTAAGCACATAAATGGATTTATTTTATTTGTAAATCATTTGCTTTGAATCTCCCGAAACAAAACTTCCAGGTTGCACCATGTAAATTGTTTCATCAATGTCACTATTGAGAAATGTTGTCTTAACTTCCATCTGATATAGCTCAAGATTAAAATGTGCCACAAGTGCCATTACAATCTTAAAAGAGTCTTTCGAAGAAACCGAAGAGAAAGTCTCTTTATAGTCAATGTCTTCCTTCTGAGTAAAGCCCTTGGCAATAAGACGAGCCTTATATCTTTCCACATCACCTTTCGAATCCCTTTTGTCTTAAATATCTATTTGCAACCAATGGATTTATTCCTTCAGGCAATGGGGCAAGATCCCAAACATCATTGTCTTTCATGGACTTTATTTCCTCATTCATGGCATTAATCCTCTTTTGAGAGTTAGAACTTTTAATGACTTGATGAATGTTGATTGGATCATCTTCCACCATTCCATTTTCTACCTCATATTCTTGGAGAAAAATAATGTAATCATCCGGAATTGCATTTCTCCTCTCTCAAGTGGATCTCCTTAATAGAGTTTGTTCTTGAGGTAGTTGAGTTTGTTCTTCAGGAATAACAAGTTGACCTTAATCAATGAGATTTTCAACATTGTCTTGTAGTTCTAGAGTTGCTTTTTGAACAATGTCAAGAATAGAAGCCTGATCATATTCAATAACAACTGTAGGAAAAGAAACAAATTCCTCTTCCAAGACAAAGTTTCTAACCTTATCTCTCCCCCCAAACTCAATATTCTCAAAGAATCAGGCATTTTTCGTTTAAAATAATGATTTAGTTGTGGGATTATAAAACTTGTACCCCCAAGATCGTTCAGAGTATCCAACAAAATAGCTACCGATGGTTCTTAAGTCCAGTTTCTTTTCATTTGGCTTATAAGGCCTTGCCTCAGCTGGATAACCCCAAATACGTAAATGCTTTATACTAGGCTTTTTGCCAGGCCATAATTCATAAAGGGTTTTCGTTGCTACTTTAGTTGAAACTCTATTAAGGATGTGAGCTGCAGTCTTTAATGTCTTTCCCCAGAGTGAATATGGTAAGGTAGTATGACTAATCATACTCCTAACCATGTCCTTTAGTGTTCTCTTTCGTCTCTCAGCAACACCATTCATATTAGGACTTCCTGGCATGGTGTATTGTGGGACAATATTACATTCCTCTAGAAATTTGGCAAATGGTCCTGGGCGTTGTTTACTTGATCCATCATATCTGCCATAGTATTCACCACTATGATCAGATCTAATGGCTTTAATCCTTTTGTTAAGTTGATTCTCAACTTCAGCTTTGAAAGCCTTAAACATGTCTAGTGCTTGAGACTTCTCATGAATAAGATAAAGGTACCCGTAACGTGAAAAATCGTCCATGAACATAATAAAATATTGTTGACCATTCCGTGAAGCCGTAGGAAATGACCCACAAATGTCCGTATGTATTAGTTCTAAGACGTCTGAAGATCTTTCAATACCTAATCTCCTTATGTTTGTTTGTTTCCCTTTAATGTACTCAACACATACTTCAAAATCTGACAAATTAAGGGGATCAAGAATTTCATCTAACACAAGTCTTTCAATTCTTTGTTTAGAGATATGCCCTAAACGCTTGTGCCAAAGTGATGCAGAATTCTCAATTGTTAATTTTCTTTTAGTTCCACGTGAATTAACATGTAAGGTTTTATTAAATGAGGCAACCGTATCAAGCAAGTAAAGGTTGTCACATATAAATAAAAAACTGGAACCAACAAGATTTGAATCATAAGAAATATTAAATTGTCTATTTTCAAAACAAGAATAACCAAATTTGTCCAATGCAAAAACATAAACTAAATTTCATCTAAATGACTGTACAATAAAAGTCTCATTCAAATCTAAATAAAATCCAGTCTTTAATAATAACATAAAATTCCCTATTGCCTCAACTTCAACTGACTTGTAATCGCCAATATAGATGTATCTTTCACAATCACTAGGCTTTTGGCAGTTCGGGTAATCCTGCATAGACACACTTATGTGAGTAGTAGCACCAGAATTTATCCGCCAAGTATGTCTAGGTACCAAAGATAAATATGAACTGTATAATCATGTTAATAATCATGTGTAAAATTTATATTTATCAGCAGTATATATAGTTCACCGTTTCTTTAAAACAAAAACAATCGAGAACCAGTGAAATATCAATTCAACAATTGAAATTCGATTGAAATAATATATATTAATTTAATCAATTGATCACTATATCCATATTAGAGAGAATCAATATATACAGTATACCCACATAAGAAAACAAACTAAATGCCATAAAAGTAATTTATTATGAAAAATGATAAATTAAATTGATGATGGTGGGTTGTGAAGCACAAAAAAATATAATGGTGCAAGAAATCAATTTTAACCCGATAATATCTTGGCAAAATAATATTCACAATTATTAAATCATTAGTCAATCAATCAATAAATAAACTAATTTCTTAATAATTCAATATAAAAGGCTCTTATATCACTTGTTAAAAATTAATTTTTTACTAAAGCCCTAAATCTTTATGTTCAATTATCAAAAAGAAAAATTTTAGATGTAGAAGCGTATCTAAATTCATATTCAATAATTATAATTCTTCAAAATTAGGATTTGATCTTTCAAATTGATGTAAACTATTTTCTATAGAGAATGTTGTCTCTATCACTTCTCTTATGATGGGATATCAAAAAAAAAAAAATTTGTTCATGTCAATTGAGAACCATAGCCACCATGTTTTTTATGACCTACTCTTATTTTTTATTTGCCCATCATAAATAAGAAATAAGATTATAAGAATATCTACACATAAAAATAACATTTTACACTCAATAAGATGATTTAGACCCATTTAACCTTAAATTTTATTAGATCACTTTAATTTGGGTCAAACCTTAAAATAGCATATGAAATATAATTAATATTATTTATATAAATTATATAATATGTATGTCCAATAAATCCGAACAATTAATACATTCATTTTTTTATTTGGTTAATTAACTTTGTTGATATTAAAAAATATATATATTTGCTTAAAAAAGAAGTTAAATAGAATATAAATAGTTGACCTTGACAGACTTGAATGTGGAATTGGATCAAGTGAGAAGATAATTACAAGCGCAAATCATGCTATAATTCATGGAATGGACTCATCGCAATTGGATGAGTCTATAGTTTTAGAATTTTCACATGGCCTGCAAATTAATGAAAACTAAGCTTTGACAAATTCAAATTTAGACTTTTCTATATGAAATTAGTTACAAATTTAATATAAATTTTTCATACATAGTTCTAGACTCAATTATTTTCAAGAGAATATGCTATTTTTATGTTTGTTTTCCATTTTATAGGAGTTCCATAGTTAAAAATTATTTATCTCATAAACTATAATATAAAATTATATATTTTTTGTGTCAAATAATTTTCTAAAAAATTTAATTTTATATAAAGCAATCTCTTCAATCTATAGGAGTTCCATAGTTAAAAATTATTTATCTCATAAACTATAATATAAAATTATATATTTTATGTGTCAAATAATTTTCTAAAAAATTTAATTTTATATAAAGCAATCTCTTCAATCTTTATTCCATATTATTGTAATTTTGAAATTTATACAAATATATAAGATTTTATATTATTTTTTTAATTTGTCCGCTTATATTAATACTTAAATTTAATGAAAATAATAATAATAATAATAATATATAATTCATTTATGTTAAGATATTTTAATAAAATATAAGTTAAGTAAAAAAAATATAATTGAAATCTCGCAAAACATGGACCCATTATTAATTTTACTTTTTTTTTATATTTAAAATATTTTCAATATTATAAAAAAAGAGAAAATAGTTGTCTTTGATTATATAAATGCCATGATAAATTTTATCTTATTTTTATTTCTAAATTATTTGTTTAATTCAGTCAGGATAAAGTGTATTTTGGAGCTAATTTCTCATAATCAAAATTATTTTTTTTCTCAAAATGAATTTAACAATACACATTCAAACTCAACAGTTCACATATATATTAAAAGTTATGTTCTAGTGATGGCCCAATAATAGATAAACTTTCAAGACGTGTTAGGAAAGCGATGGTATGGTCTAGAAATTATTGGTACACGTTTTCTGAGTTGAAGAGAAGCTCCCAAAAGACAATTTTGAGTTGCTGTCATATTTTAATTCCAGTGGTGCGACGGTCCTAGGATAAGGGTAGGTTTAAAGCCACCATAAATCCGTAAAACTCACAAATCATAAATCTCATCAACATCAAATAAATTGTAACATCATATTTTATCATACATTTGTCATATTCATACATATAATCAAAATCAATTATATCTTTCTATATCATTTCATGTCTTTCTCTTGTTCCTTAATGATCAAAAGAGACATCTCTCATCAGAGAGGAACAAGAGTATCCCAAGAATAATATTCATATATCAAAATATTCTAATATCCCCAAAAGACTAACTACGGAGCTCTGGAGTATACTCCAATACATATTGTATCATAATACCATTAATAAATATATAAAATATCTCAAAAGAATTATTACAATGGAACTTTTTGGAGTAAATAAGTCAAGAAGTCCGATATTCTCTATTAGCCCCCTCACGAGCTACGCTATCACCTGAAATTCACAGAAGAGGAGTGAGCCTTCAACTCAGTAAGATATGAACGTTATACAATAAGAATTTAATATCGAATCATAGTCAATAACAAATAATTATACATATAGGCATGAAAAAAGTCATAAGCTTTACTTGAAAGAAATGTGATTTTCATAATAATTTGGCTATATCAAATCATGTCAAATTCAAATCATGGTTCATATTTAGAAAATAGAATGCCCAAAAAGAATGGCATTATCAAATCTCATCTGGTAGAACTGATCACATATCATAACATACGCATCGGTAGCCTTGCTACCTCAACGTGCACACATGCTTGGCCAGGCATGCGCTTAGAGCTCCTGGCCCCCTCTAGGTGGAACACCGATAAAAACCCTATCGGCTGGGCTCCCAAAGTGCACAATGGACCAATGAATTTACTCTCA
>CANXYC010287124.1:0-39829 GCA_948193065.1 Aleurites moluccanus | reverse complement strand
CCAGAAGGGATCAATAGATGAGATGAATTTGGATTGTATAAAAGTGTTGTTTCTTTGTTTCTTATTTTGGGCATAGTCCTATTTTAGGGGAAATGCTGTCGAATTTTCTTCAGCATTTTCATATTTATTTAAGTTTTAATTATTTGTTGCATGCCATATAGATGGTCTATTGGGTTCTACGTGGTACTGGTCGCTTATGCATCACCCGTACCCTAGGACCGTCACGACTTCCGGGATGTATCGTGACAGATCGCCATTGGCATCTCTTGCATCCTAGGACCATCGCAATCCGAAATCAGTTTATGATAGAAGTGGTATCAAAGCTCTAGGTTACAGATATCAGAGCTCTAGGTTACAAATGAATAGAACCTGAATTACAGAGGAATAGTGACTAAGTATAGAATGGGTATAGTTAAGTAAACCATGGAGCATAGGAATTCCTGTATCGTCTTTTGCTGTATTCGTCTAATATTTGTTAGTATTCAACATTTCTATAATGTACTGAGTTCCCTTTTTATTTTTTTGACAGTTTACAGAGATGTTCGATGATAGGGACAGAGATACCAGAGAGGCAGAGGTAGCCTCTAACGAGTCTCTAGTAAGAGAGTATTCAGTTTCAGAGGGTCGATCCAGTTTTTGACAGACTACAGAGGATATAGAGAGGGGTGATGACCCCTGGAGAGTAGAGATAATGAGGGAGATGATGGAGTTAAGTAGGGAATTGGCAGATTTAAGGCAGGAACATCAGAATATGCTGCAAACATCAGTTCCAGTAGCAGTGCCACCCCCTATTGCACTAGAGGCAGTACCAGTTGCACCAGCTTCTATATAGCCAGTTGTGGTTCCTGGGAAGCCTGTTGTGCAGGGAGGCTGCCGAGTTATAGATGAGGGCAGAGTATCTATGTTTTGCTTTCTGAAGCTAAACTTGTCAGAGTTCAGGGGCGATAGAGGCTATGAGCCGATGGATTTTCTAGAGCAGGTTGAGAAGTAGTTAGGAGACTACCTTGTTCTAACACTGGAGCAGTGGAGTTGGTTGGGCTATTGCTGAAAAGGAAAGCTTGGACATGGTTTTCTCATAGGATGGAGCCCATATTGTATAGTAAGCATCCTCCTACATGGGCTGAGTTTAGACAGGGGTTGATTGATGAGATAACATAAGCGATAAAGACCAAAAATCTAATTCAGTTTGAACAGCTTGAGCAGGGAAATAGGTCAGTAGAAGAGTATGCAGAGGAGTTCATCAGACTGAGTAGGTATGCTACCCATATTATTCCTACTAAGGTGGATTTGATCAGCAGGTTTAGGAGAGGTTTACATGTTTCACTTCACAATGCTTTATTGGCTGTAGAGTTTACATCTCTGACTACTATTATCAATAAGGCTAATCAAATGGAGGAGAAATATAAGACAGAGAGGGCTAAGAGGGATCAGAAGAGAAAAGGAGGACCCGGAGCACATAGTAGGGGAGAGCAACTCCCAGCCTAGACAGAGTGAGCCAATGCCTAGATTTGATCAGAGATCTCAGTCTGGCAGTCAAAGGAGGAGGACACAAAGTAGGGGTCTAGTAGTACAGTCTACACCTGCATATTCTCAGAGTTCTTTTAGACCAGTTGCACAGATGCCCAGTGTACCTATTTGTAGTTTCTGTGGAAGAAGACACGGAGGGGACTGTCGGCGTCAGTCGGGTGCCTGCCTGAACTATGGGCATCATGGTCACTTTATCAGCAGATGTCCTTTGTGGGGGCAAGCAACAACCATCTACTACAGTTTCTCAGCCTACAGAGCAGATGAGTTAGAATGTGGTTAGAGAGGCTCCTGGTAGGGGCAGAGGCAGAGGAAAGACTCCTAGCAACAGTCAGGCCCCAGCAGGCAGAGGTCAGGGAGCCAGTCTTTGCAGTTAATACACAAGAGGCACAAAGAGTAGATAATGTAGTTACATGTACTATTTTGATTCATAATGAGATTGTTGATGCCTTGTTTGATTCTGGTGCTATGCATTCCTTTGTTTCACCCTAGTTTGCACCTAAATTGCATAAGGAGAGAAAATTATTGAATATGACTTTAGAGATAGCTACACCGATGGGTGAGAGTATAAAAGTGGATTACTATTATCCTGATTGTGTGATTGAGATTGATGACAACATTTTGCGTACTGATTTGATAGAACTACATGTGTTAGATCTAGATGTGATTCTGGGTATAGATTGGCTCACGACACATCGTGCAGTCATTAATTGCTATAAGAAGAAGGTTAAATTTCAGCCTGAGAGGCAGTCAAAATTTGAATTCCTGGGTGATAGACATGAATTTAGAGTCAATCTTGTTTCTGCTATCCAGGCTAGAAGGATGATAGGGAAAGGCTGTTCAGAATATTTGGCTCATGTAATAGATGTGCAGAAGACTTCTGTAGAGCTTGATCGGATACCTATAATTCAGGAGTTTCCTGATGTCTTCCCTGAAGAATTGCCAGGATTACCCCCAGATAGAGAGATAGAGTTTAAGATTGAGATGTATTCAGGCACTGATCCAATATCCCTTCCTCCTTATATAATGGCACCAGCATAATTGAAAGAATTAAAGATGCAGATGCATGAGTTATTGGATAGAGGATTTATTAGACCGAGCAGTTCTCCGTGGGATTCTCTAGTGTTGTTTGTAAAGAAGAAATATGGTTCACTGAGGATGTGCATCAATTATAGGCAGTTGAATAAGTTGACAGTTAAGAACAAATATTCGTTGCCTCAGATAGATAATCTGTTTGATTAGTTGCAGGGTGCTAGTCATTTTTTGAAGATTGATTTGAGATTTGGGTATCACCAGTTGAAAATTAAGAAGGGTGATATACCTAAGAATGCTTTCAGGACCCGATATGGACATTATGAGTTCCTGATGTTGCCATTTGGGTTGACAAATACGTCGGCTGCATTTATGGATTTGATGAACAGGGTGTTTAAGCTATTTTTGGATAAGTTTATCATAGTGTTCATTGATGACATTCTTATCTATTCCAGGAGTGAGGAGGAGCATTCAGAGCATCTGAGGATCATATTGCAGACACTTCGAGAACATTAGTTGTATGCTAAATTATCTAAACGTCAGTTTTGGCTAACCGAAGTGTATTTTCTTGGGCATGTAATTTGTAAAGATGGAATTAAGGTAGATCCTCAGAAGGTTGAAGTAGTTGCGAATTGGCCTCATCCTACCAGTGTTTCTAAAGTTCATAGTTTTCTAGGTATAGCAGGATACTACATGCGATTTGTGAAGGATTTCTCCAGAATTGCTGCTCCGTTGACTAAGTTGACTCGAAAACAAGAATGATATCTGTGGACTGATGAATGTGAGAGCAGTTTTCAGACTTTAAAGTCTTGCCTCATGAGTGCTCCAGTATTAGCATTTCCATCAAAGGGTGAGAAGTTTATTGTATACTGTGATGCTTCCCGAGTTGGTTTGGGGTGTGTATTGATGCAGAATCGGAGAGTAATTGCTTATGCTTCTCGGCAATTAAAGAAGCATGAAGTGAACTATCTGACACATGATCTAGAAATGGCGGCTGTGGTATTTGCATTAAAGATTTGGAGGCATTATTTGTATGGATCTAAATGTGAGATATATACTGATCACAAGAGTTTGCAGTATATATTTCAACAGAAGGATTTGAACCACCAGCAGTGTAGATGGGTTGAGTTGCTTAAGGATTATGATTATAAAATCCTTTATCATCCGGGCAAAGCTAATGTAGTAGCTGATGCATTGAGCCGAAAGTCTATGGGCAGTCTAGCTCAAATCTTGGTTATCAGGAGACCATTGATCCGTGAGATGGGTGAGTTAGTTGATATGGGTATGAAGTTGGATTTGGGATCCCAGGATCGTAACCAGGCTCTGATAGCCCAATTTCGGGTTAAGTCACTGTTGATTGATGATATTAAAGTGGCACGGAATAGGGATCCATATCTACTGAAGCTTAAGGGAGATGTACATAATGACAAGATGTCAGAATTTACAGTAGAGGATGATGCACTGAAGTGTGGAAAGTGGATATATGTACCTGATATTGATGGGTTACGAGATCGGATTATGAGAGAGGATTACTATTCATCATATAGTGTACATCCAAAGATTACCAAGATGTACCATGATTTGAGGGATGTGTATTGGTGGCCTGGTATGAAGAGAGATGTAGCTCAGTTTGTCTCTAGATGCTTAGCCTGTCAGCAGGTTAAGTTCAAGCATCAGAAGCCATCTGGTTTACTTCAGGAGATCAAGTTGCCAAAGTGGAAATGGGAGCAGGTTACTATGAATTTTATAGTCGATTTACCGAGGACTTCATGGGGTTATGACTCCATATGGGTTATTGTAGATCCATTGACGAAGTCTGCTCATTTCCTGGAAATTAAGACCAGTTACTTTATAGCTCAGTATGCACAGTTGTATGTGGACAAGATTATACAACTTCATAGAGTTCCATTGATGATTATATCGAATAGAGGTACACAGTTCACTTCTTAGTTTTGGCAAAAGTTTCAGGAGGCTATGGGTACCCAGTTACGGTTCAGTACTACTTTCCATCCACAGATCCATGGATAGTCAGAGAGGACAATCCAGACTTTAGAAGATATGCTTCGGTTATATGTTCTGGATTTTAAGGGTAACTGGGATCAATATCTACCATTAATTAAATTTTCCTATAATAATAGTTATCATTTTTCTATTGGAATGGCTCCATATGAAGCACTATATGGTAGGAAATGTAGATCTCCAGTATGGAACCAGGGGAGAAGCAGTTAGAGGGGCCAGAGTTGGTTAAAGAAATAATGGAAAAGGTGCCTATGATTAGAGATCGGATGAAGACCGCTTTCAGCAGACAGAAGAGCTATGTCGATCCAAAGTGGAAGGATGTTCATTTTGCAATTGGTGACCATGTCTTCCTTAAGATCTCACCAATGAGAGAAGTCGTGAGATTTGGGAATAAAGGGAAGTTGTCACTAAGATTTATAGGTCCATTTGAGGTTCTTGAGAAGATTGGTAATGCGGCCTATAGATTGGCTCTTCCACCAAATCTGAGCCATGTTCATCCAGTATTTCATATCTCTATACTACGAAAGTATGTATCGGATTCATCACACATATTGGAGATACAGGATGTTGGGGTTAACGAGGACTTGTCATATGAGGAGCTTCCAATGGAGATAGTTGATCGATAAGTCAGGCAATTGCGGAATAAAGAAATCCCAATGGTGAAAGTGCTTTAGGGGAATCAGTCAATGGAGGAGTGCACTTGGAAGAGCGAGCAGGAGATGAAGGACAAATATCTATTCTTGTTCCATCAATGAGGTACGTATTTATTTAAATTTGAGGACGTATTTATTTAAATTTGAGGACGAATTTATTTGAAGGGGGTAAAATGTAATACCCTAGGCAACCCTATCTTAAATGCATGATATAGTTCTCAGTTATTCATTTGAAATCATCGAAATGACTAGAAATAATTTGAGAGAAACAGTTAGAACGCAGATGAGATATTTTTCCAGAAATCGTCGGAGTTGAAAACACTGTCGAGAAAATAGCAGTCTGGTCAACCGATGAATTTCTGATTCTGACTAGGGGGTAAATAACCATACATATGCATGTATAATTATGATGAAAAGAAATAGGTGAAAAATGTTTAGGAACACTGAAAAAATAAGTAATGGCAAAATCGTAAATAAATGTAACTTTGAGGGATATAGAGTAAAGTGGTCTGTCTGAGTTTCAGAATGACTCTGAAACTATTTTATAAATAAGTATAAATAAAAATAAGCCTTTTGATTCCCCACTTTGAAATCCAATTCTCAACAAAATTGTCAGAATAAATTACAGAAGAAGTTGGGGTCAAAGTATGATTACTTGATAGTTTAAAGACCAAAATGAAATTTACCATTATGACTTAATATTTAAGAATTTCATAGCATTTTTTTGGCTCATCTTCTTCTTACATTCATGGTGGACGAACCATTTTCCCTTTATCGTCCTCCATTTTCAAACAAATTCCTTAAAGAAAAACCATATAAAACTTGAATTCAATCTTGTTTCTTCCATTCTCCATTAATTTCTCACTTGAAATCACAAAGGAAATCAAGGATTCTCATCTTTGTCATTTTGGATGGAACCTTCATATAAGGTAACAAGTTAGTTTGTTTGATTTTATGGTTAGTTTAGATGATTTAGATGATGAATTAGATGGGTTTTATGTTTGATTACATCAATTGATGCATTTGAACACTTTTCCCTCATTTTCAAACCCTAAGTGAAGTTGTTTGATTTAGCTATGTGATTTTTTATTGGTTTATGATATTTAAGCTTAGAATATGTTAATTGAAGACCAATGGATGATTAATTTGTGGTTAATTTATTATAGAAAATCAATATTGCCAAAGTTGCCTTTTTTGCCTCCTTTGAAGCAATAGGTGGGAAATCAATTTTTCAAGGTAATTTGGAGTGCAAGGTAAGTTTAATATGCATCAAATTGCATGTCTATAGAATTGAATTGATGATTGGAATTCATTTTGATGAACCTCCATTTTGGCCGAACTATGTACTATTCACTTTTTTTATTTTGCTTGTTTTTCCTTTGAATTCCTAAGCCATTTGGATCCTTTGATTGATGTTTAATGTTGTATATTTATTGCCTATTGTGTAGCCTTGATTGTGACCTTGTTGTTGGTTAATTGGGCAATGCCAACTTTGCACCAAAACCTAACCTAATGGCTTGTCCAACATTGCATACCAAGTGTTTGATGAAATGCCTAGTTCATTTGTCATAGGCCTATCATTTGTTCATCCATAGGCCAACCACTTGAATGCCATTGTCGCCAGCAACATTGCCATGACAATTGTGCTAACCATTTGCCTATGTGTAATCAACCTATGTTCCATTCCATTGTTAATTACCAAACCAATTGCCATTGCATATCTATTAATTGTTGCTATCTGATTGTTTAAATTGATACTTGAAATGATTGATATTGAGATATTGTTACTTGATGATACCATTGTTTATTAAATGGTATCTAATGACTTGTTTCACACTTGTATTAACCTTAATGTGGTTTGATAGAGTAAAGTGGTTTGATAGAGTTGCCGCTCCGACAGGGTAGTGGGTACATACTGTCGGCAATGTGCACATTATTTATTGATACCCTAGCTGGGAAGGGTTATTGGTCCTAGCCATAAGACCTGATCAGTCTTATGTTTATTGATATGAGATTGACTGTGTGATTACACATAGTCTATTTGTTTCATGGCTCTATATTTTTCTTACCCATGTGATACCATTCCTTTAATATGATTATTGACCTTACTGTCATTCCTTATAATTGATTCTACATTCTGATTTTATTGAGTAGATTGTTATTATTACTCCCTCTGTTTACTTTTGTTATTGATCCAATTAATTTTATTGGTGATTCATATTAGATTCATTGAGTATCTTATATACTCACTCTTTTCCTTGTTTACCATTTTCAGGTGTAGAGTAGATAGCAGAATCCCAACTTCTAACTCTCTATGGATTTCTGCAAACTTTCATAACAATGTAATTATATTAAATATAGTATTTTGGATGTTCATGATCTAGTTGCTCCATGGGACATGTATGGGTTAGTTAGGCTATGAACATGTATATATGATATATATTATGGAGTATGAGTATTGATATGACATGTTATGATGGATGTTACAGCCAACAACATTATAATTACAGACAATTTACAGGATGACAAAATGAATAGTAACTAAGTAAATTGATTAATTAATTGATGGTTATATATATTCGTATGTGATATTGGGTTCTAGGGGTGTCGGTCGCCATTGGCATCTCCTACATCCTAGGACCGTGGCGATCAAATCGAATCGTGACATAATCACTAAGTTTTCTTCATCATTTGACACTTGGCTTCATCTAAATTTGACCAAGTGTTAAATTACACTTTACATGTGGTTAATCTCCAATCTTGTGAATGACTAATGGAGATGAGTTGTAAAGTGAAACAATCATGTTTCTTGACCAAAAAAAAATGAAATATATTATATATGCATTATAGGAGTGGTGGTCGGCCAAGCTAAGCCTTGGTGTAGAAAAAATGATTGTCTGAATATCTAGTTATTGTTTGATCAACTGTTTGAGTGTTTGTTTATTAGTCTATTTTTCTGATTGCCATTTTGTTTGTTTGATTACTAATTTGCTTGTCTAATTACTGTTCTATTTATCTAATTACAAGTATGTTTATCTTATTACCATTCCGCTTGGCTGATTACCATTCTACTTGTTTGATTACTAGTTTGTTTGTCTAATTACCAGTCTATTTACCTTATTACCATTCTGCTTGTCTAATTACCATTCTGCTTGGCATTCTACTTTTCTATTTTCTATAGCTAGTCACCCTTTAGAATAGGGCTGGTGTTCATAACTTATCTTTTGTTTGTACTGCCATAAGGGAAGCAGGTTTAAAGAGAACACTAGAACCGACTGAGTTTCACTTTTTTCTTAGCATTAATCTGGGAGATGAGAGCCATACTGATCTGATAAAGGCTCTTACTGAGAGGTGGTGGGATGCCACCAACACCTTCCACTTTCCTTATGGAGAGCTTACAATGACTCAACTAGATGTTAGCATGCTGATGGGAATATGGTTTGGCCTCTTTCCGTTGGATTTGTAGGTGGATTTGAGAGATGAGTATTTCGATGAGGAGCTATTAGACATCCTTGGTGGTGTGCCTCTGAAGGATCAAACCACAGTCACCCGGTCTTAGCTCTTAGATACCTTGAAGTTGATCTAGACTATATCGGAGGTTATAGAAAACATCAACAAGGTTGCACATCTCTGTCTACTTTTTATCATTGGGTGCACTTTCGGGCACACACGTTGAGATACATTGGACCTTAATCTAATGAAGAGTTTGGATGATATGTTCATTGTTGGAGAGTATGATTAGGGAGGCACGATTCTGAGCGCTATGTACCAGGATATAACGGATCTTTCTCGTGACTCTTACACCTCTTATAGGGGTACTTATTTCATATGGGAGGTATACAGAGCAAAGCTCTATGTACTATCTGTTTACTCTCATGTCTAATTGTTTAATCTGTTATAATTGTTCAGTCTTGGACGTATGAACACTTTCCTATGATTGCCCCTATTCTGAAGTCATCAGGGCTTGATCTATTTCATGAAGGTTGTCGATGGGTTAGGAATAATTGGGTAGACTTAGGGAGGTGTAACCTCTTTACTTAGGTCCTTATTTGGTGCCTTGATGTCAGGCCAGGTATTATGTTTATCCTTTTAGCTATTCCTTTGACAAATATTTTTATTTTGCTTAATTGCGCTTTGTAGGTCTCATTTCAGCCCTACAGGGGGGAGATTAACCATGATGCCAGATGAGCTATAACTATGTTAAAGCCTATTTGAGCATCGGGTGCTCTTACAATCCCCCTACTTCCTTTTGTATAATCTAAGAGAGCGAGTGACTGCACAAACCATAGGTAGGCAGGTGGTTCCAGATCATCCTTTTGTGGACATACGGTGGGAGAGGTGTATTCAGGCCCCTGCTGTGCAATACAAAAGGATTTCTTGGGAGCTATTATGCAAGCTCAAGGAATCCTATATTGCTTTTTGCAATGCTCATTTGATGGGCTTCGTCGGTGATCCGTGTAGATCAAGAAGCCAACCTGCTGTTGCACCTATTGTTCCAATAGTTGGTTAATCTTCCAGGCCCACAAATAGGCCATCTTCTAGGCCTTCGATGGAACCTAGCTTTGCCACTTTTTTTAGGTTCCATACACCTAGTATTGACCCTGAGCCAGTTGTTGATCTTGGGTCATCCCCTGTTAACTCTTTTTGGAGGATCCATCACTGGCTGTCCAAGGAAATTGAGTATTTCCATAGGGATGGTGAGACATGTGTTCACCAAATTTTGACTAGGACGAACCCTTTGTTGTTGTTGTTACTTCCACCACATCCAAAGGTATTTCTTATTGTCTTGTTTGCTTTTTGCTTGCGGGGGCAATATGTTCTGCCTTGTGCTAATTTTTCTTTATTTGTAGCCTCTTGAGGATTGGGTTCACCATACTTATCATATGGCACAGAGGATGGAGCTAGAGATGAGTAACATGTTGACTTGTCTTGAGTTTGCCACTAATGGATCTTGCTCGGAGGAGGCCAGTCAATGATGTTGTCATGATCGTTAACTCTGATGCGTTGTGTTCTCCTCTCTTTGTATTTTCACTTGGTTTGTACTGGTTTATTTATGAATAGTTCATGTCGGATGCATTTAATGAATGTTTGATGTGTTGACTCTTACATAACTGACTTCTGATGGATATTATAAATGTATACTTTTATGTATGATCTGTGTAATGCATGTGATTTTTTATTAATTTGCATGATGAAAATATTTGTGTATGCATGGAAATTCTTAGTATACCCCAAAATGCTCGAAAAAATGGATCGAATTATGAAAAATTTTAAAAATCAGGTGTCGATCAGTTGCCAAGGGACAAAAAAAGGGTTGTTGCAGTCATATCTGGCCAATGCCACCAGGTTGGTTGGCAGAGTCTACCAGGTAGTGGTGGTAGATCTGCCAATTCGCCACTACATCGTGGTAGGATTAATTGGATCTTGATACTTTTTGGGATTTTTGGGGGGTTGGCTACAAATGCCTCTTTTTGACATTTGATATGACTACTTGTCATTTCAAATTCTCTTACTCTCTAGTTTTTTTGTCTGTATGGAACCCCCCTTTAATCACAATCTAATTTTGTGGACAAAAAAACTAGAGAAGGTAGAGAAAATAAATTTGGGTCGATATGGCATCAGTTTTGTTTTGACACTAAAAGGTGTGAGAGCATATTGGGAGTTCTTGGGTGCTTGCTTGTGATTTTAGGACCCAACTGACCATGTGTTCCGCTTTAGAACAAGCGTTGAGAAGCTATGCACCACTTTTGAGGAATTAAGTGAGATCCTTAGTAGTAGTTTGGATGCTACCTTGGTTAGGCAAGAGTACAGGGTTGGCCATTTTCAGTCATTACAGAGGTTGTTGCAAGTGAGCCATGATTTTGCTGGCTCTATGGTGAAAGATGGTTGGACCAACTTTGCTATGGTTTATTGAGGAGTTTATAAATTCTGGTGATCCTAGAGATGCAGTCAGGCAAGGGCTTAGGATGGTTGCATTGGTGCTATGCCTGACAATGGGGTATTTGTTTCCTATTTATTTGGGATGGGGTAGTATTGAGATGATGGAGTTGGTTGCTCAGATGGGGCAAGACTCATCTATTGTTGGGATGATCTTTGTTAAGACACTGCATTGCTTGAATAGCAGGTGCAGGGTGGACGGGCCATGTTCTATTAGCCTAGTGATTCTCAGATGAATATTACTTTATCTTTCTGTTTGGTGTGTCATCTATGATTGGCTTAGTTGGTTTGTGACTAGTCTATTTAGTCTTATTGGTTTGATTCGTCTGACTAGTCTATTTGGTTTGACTAGTCTGTTTAGTTTGGTTGGTTTGATTGCACCTCTCTTTTAGGTTTGACTTAAGGATCATCTCAGGGTGATAGGTCTTCCTCAGTGACTTACCAGATGAGGTGGATCATGGTCCATTTTGATACTGAGCATGAGTGGATTAACTTGCTATTGGAGTTGGGTCCAGAGGACATCTTATAGTTTTGTTCTTGGTATGAGATCTGTTCTTTTATAATTGTGAATTATTAGTACAACGTGGTTTATTTGTTCGGTCTCTTCATGACCACTTTTTACCCAAAGGCTAGGATTTTGAGATAAATAAGCCTGTCTCAGGGGGATTCCGCTAGACGGGCATGTTTTCCTGATTTTTCTCATTTTTTGGTACTGTGGCCCGAGCTATTATGGGTAGCTAAAAGGGAAATATGTGTTTGGTGAGCCCAGTCGAGTCGACTAATAGGTTGGAGGGTTATGATATGTGGATCAAAGAGAGAGTTTGACCCACAGAGAAGTTGAGCAATGTGACTCTGATTCAACCAATAGAGGGAGACTTGGAAACCAAAGATGATTATGGACCTTGTGTTGACACGAAGGAAGACATGACACAGACTACTAAAGTTGCAACAGTTAGGGTATAAATTTTTGACATTTTGGAGGATGATGATGACTCAAAAGAGAGTAGAGAAGTTCATCCGATGAGGATGAGGACTCGGACATATTGATTGGAATAATCTGTTTAGTCGTAGGTTTATTTTTTTTGCTTTAGGATTTTGACTTTGATTCTGGAGGTCTATTTTTTTGCCGACCGGATAGACTTTTGCCTAGCCATGAATTTTTTGTGCTTGACTAAATAACATGATAGGATATGTATAGACGAGACAATATTTATGAAACTGTAAAAACATGATATATTTTTGACGAGTCACGACACCTTGCATGTTTTGTTACCATAATGATGATTGATGAATGACATATGAAATGTGTAAATAAGATATCATAGTTTCCTTTCTTTTCTTCTCTCTATTTTTTCTATTTACTTTTTCTTTGTTTTATTACTTCTGCTCTAACTTTTGACCAAGCCACTCTTATGGGTTTGCGACTTGACAAGCTGCTCTAATTTTTGTCTAAGCTGCCTTTTTGGATTTTTGACTTAGCGAGCCGACCCTAATTTTTGCCTAAACCACCCTTTTGGGTTTTCAGTTTAGCGGGTTGGCAAATAATCAAACAACCATGCAATGATTTTGGCACAAAATTATAATTTTATTATGATTTGGATAACTCCTATAGAGGGCTGCCTACGTATCTCGGCTTTTGCTCTTTTCTTTTCATTCATCATTTTTTCGAGAATAAGGTCCACATAGTTCTAGTTTGTACAATGCATGCTTTGATTACAATGAAACAAAAAAAATTGAAAACTATACAAAATATATCTTCAGTTGATCCAAATTGCAAGGACTAGAAAACTTATTGTCTTCTAAATCCATTAATATGGCCCCTTCGCCAGTTAGAATATTTTTTAGCACATATGGGATGGCCTAGTTAGGTCTGAATTTGCCTCTTGGGTCATGAATAGGAGCTCTGATTTCCTTCAATATAAAGTTACCTTCTTTTCAACCTCTGTTGAATATCCTTTTGTTGAAATATCAAGCTAACCTTTGCTGGTACCCCTAGATCTAATACAATGCATCCATCATTCTCTCATCGATGGCATTCAACTGATCATGTTAGCCCCTGATCCATTTAGCTTCATCAAGTTTGCTTTCTCAAATTACTTTTACAGATTTGATATGCATCTCAATTGGAAGTATTTCTTCCATTCCATATAGTAAAGCACAAGGAATTGCCCCGGTCGATGTTTGGATGGAAGTTTGGTAACCCCACAGAGCGAAAGGAAGATGTTCATATCAACTTCTATTATTGGAAATCATATTTTACATAATGATCTTGATGGTTTTGTTGGTTGTTTCCACTACACCTTTAGTTTAGGTACAGTATAGAGAAGACATGTGGTGTTGTATCTTTTGTTTCTTCAGTAGGTTTACCACTTCTTTTTGAAAGTGCGATCCACTGTCATGATCTCAAAAGGCAATCCATACCGATAAATGATGTTGGTCCGAAGGAAGTGGGCTACTTTCCTGGTATTCAATAATTTGTATGAGGCTTCTTCTACCCATTTTGAGAAGTAGTCGATGGCCACAAAAATATACTCATAACCATTTGATGATTTTGGGGTGATGCATCCAATGACATCAATACCCTAAGTGCAAAAAGGCCATAGAGTTGCAGTTGGATATAGCAGGACTGGAGGTTGCTTCTGAAGTTTCACAATTGTCTAACATTTGTGGTACTTTTATACGAACCGAGCATAGTCTTCATTTTTGGTCAGCCAGAAACATCCTAAATTCATGATCTTGCAAGCTAAAGTGAAGTTGTTCATGTATGGACCTTCTTCACCCTAATGGACCCATTCCATGATATGTTGGGCTTTATCTTCTTTTACACATCTCAGATGGATATTGTTCTAAGTTCATTTGTATAACATATCTCCATTTGGGATGAAACCACTAGCTATTTGTCTTAGAGTTCTCTGGTCTGATTTGGAGGCCCCTTCTAGATACTTATAATTTTTTATTGGATTAAAGATATCCCAGAATTATGGTTTATCATATATTACTTGTGTCATGACCCACTTTTGGGCCTTTTACTTATCAATCAGTACACAAAAGGCATTTCAATATCAATAGCATTCAATGAATATGGATAAATTTCAATCTTTAGGAAGATCAAAGAATGATCAGCAATAATAAGTGGCATTTAATCAAGAAGGAAACATACTCATTGGGTCAACAAATCAAAACATGAGTATGCATAATGATGTATATATTACTCACCTTTCTAATATCTTGTACATTTCCCATTTCCTTTATCCTTGATTCTTTACCTTATCTCTTTTGGTACCCATCACATCTCTTATTCATTTTCAACTCTACATATCCAATTAATTTCTATTTAGATACTATTTAACATCAAATTATATTGCTTATATTAAAGAAAATTCCTCAAATTTTCAAGTTATTAGGATTTTTCTGTGCAAAATTCTTTACTGGCAGCCTGTGTTCCATTACTCATATCTCTCTCTACAATTATCCAATTACTTCAATTCTTATTCCTAATTAAACTTAACATATAAATTTCTAATATATCCAAATTTTACATTAAACCCATCACTACATAATTTATGGTGTTAATTTAAACTTAGGCCTATAATCAGCCCTACTACCCTGCATTATGCCTGAAATCCTATTGTAGCAGATTCTGTTCTTTTTCTAATAACTCAATCAATACTTAATCAATTACTATAATTTCTTTTTATATTTAAAATAAACACATAAAATTATAACATATCCAAATTTAAGAATTTTTGGATTACTGTACAATTATTAGTGAATTTCCAAAATTAAATTACTGCCCTGAAATCTTTATCCAGACATGTCCTATTTCTATGCCTATAATTAATTCTGTACTCATCAAATTACAAAACCATTTTACAAAAATTTATATAACACATAAATTAACATTTTTTATTTTTAACACTTTCTCTAATTCAAAATTTAAGGTCCTCATATCTATAGAATCCTGCAACCTATGTTCTGTTAAACAGTCATTCCGGGCAGTATACACTTATGACCTAATATCTCATAAACTACAAATTAAATTGAACAAAAATTTTACAAGATTATAGATAAGACATAAATGAACACTTTTTATGTTGAACACTTCTTCTAATTTTGTATCTATCAGTCTGTACAATAAAAATACAGTAGCATTTTCTAGAAAATCTAATTTCATGTTAGTCACAGTTTTTAACCAATAACTCTTTCCTCACTTCGAATTTTTCAAATTTTTTTTACAAAAATCTAATAACATATTTATCTACAACTTTTATGTTTTAACCATCTTCAAATTCAGTTATTAAAATTTTGAAATATGAGCCATAATTTACTGTCTTAAAATAGAATTCAGAAACTATATAAACCCTAACTCATTCTTTACATTTTTTAACTTAATTACCTCAATTATTTATCAAATCAAACCTTAGAACTCTTAAATACAATCAAATAATTAAGTTAAGAGGCTTTACCTTGAATTAAATACTTGGATTTTATCCTCTCTTTTCTCCATCAAATTACTTGAATACAAGTTTCCTTCCTTTTTTCTTCATCACTCTTCTTCCTTCTTCATTTTCCTAGCTATTTTTGGTTGATTCTTTGGAAAAATTGAAAGAGTTATTTTTTTATTGTTTCCTCCCCTAAATGGTTCGGCCACTTCCCTTTTGTTAATAACTACTCTTCTCTTCTTTTTCATACACCAAATACCAACTTAAAGAGATGAAAGAAATGAAAAATTCTGGATTTGGCTTATTTGGCACCTATTTAATTAATTAATTAATTAATTCATCATTTTCCTATCAACTATTCATTCTCCCACCACAATGGCCGGCCACCTCATCTCATTTCTAGAATGGATGGGTCCCACAACTTTGTTTAATTATACTTTTGGCCCAAATTTTTTCTTATTTATATTTTTGGCCCCAAAACTTTCTGTAATTTATTATGTTTATTCTGTTTAGATTCAACCTCAAGTGTGGTGAGTGAAATACCTTATTTTAAGTTGTTATATCCTTTAAAAATAATTATAGGTTATTTCTGGATCTCAGACAGTGGATTTCCAAAATTGCCCCCAAAGTTGCCTTTATTTATAATTTTGCCATTGCTCTTATTTTCAGTGTTTCAAAATATTTTTCAACTCTTTCTTTTCAGCATAATTTCAAATAAAATTAACCTATTTGATCCCCCCAAGTCTGGGTTAGACATTCTTAAATTAGCCAGACTGCTATTTTCCCGGTAGTGTTTTCGACACCGATGATTTCCGAAAAAGTTTTGCATTTGCTTTCTAACTGTATCTCTAAAATTATTTCCCATCATTTCAATGTTTTTAAACCATAAACTGAGAATTAAATCATGCATATAAGATGGGGCTTCCTAGGGTATTACAACTTGGATCTGCATATAAGTTGTGTCATATCTGGAATGTCTCCGGACTTCAATAACCACTGGTCGGACTATCTCAGTTTCCATTATATCTATCATAAAGGCCAAGGTTGCCAAAGCATCAGCAAATTGATTTTTTGCTCGAGACAAGTAATGGAAGGACAGTTCATGAAAATTCTTTGTTAAATCACAAACGTGCTCATAGTAAGGAACTAGACGCTCTTCCTGAATTTTCCACTTTCCAAAGGCTTGGGACATGATTATATTGGAATCCCTATAAACCTCAATGTAGTCAATTCTCATGTTGATGAAACACTCCAATCCGAAGATGAATGCTTCATATATGGCTTTATTATTAGTCAATTCAAATGCCAGTTTAATAGCCATGGGCAAATGATCTTCCCGGGGTGTGACTATCACAATACCGGCACCATACCCTCTATTGTTGGCTACCTCATCAAAGTACATTTTCCATACCTCAGGTTCTATTTCCATCACATCCTCATCTAGGAATTCAGGCTCAAAGGACCCATCACCTTTAATAGGTGTTGTAGCTAGTTGATCAGCTACAAAACTCCCTTTGATCGCTTTTCTTGGGACATACTTCATATCAAATGCCGCAAGAACAACTAACCATCGTGCTATCTTACTGTCAAGAACTAACCTCTTCATAAGAAATTTCAAAGGGCACATGTCAGCTATGATATGGGTGGTGTATGACCCTAAATATGTTGTAGTTTATGGCACACCTACACCAAAGCAAGTCATAATCGCTCAATTTGATTGACTTGAGCTCATGAGTCAGCATGGGCGTAATCAAGTAGTAGATGGCATTTTCCTTATGTGAGTTTGTTGCATTATGGGCGAGTATTGCTAACATGGATTCCTGAGTAATCGAAAGGTATAGTAGTAAAGGCTTTCCTAGTCCGGGTGGTTGTAGGATAGGAGGATTTAGCAGATACTCTTTGATTTTCTTGAAGGCTTTCTGGTAGTCTTCATTCCATTCTCTGGAGGACCCTTTCTTCAACAATTTAAACACAGGCCCATAAGTGTGAGCTAATTGGGTGATGAATCGGATGATGTACTATAAACATCCTAGGAAACCCCTTATCTCCTTCTTTATTTTAGGAGGTGGCATTTCTAGGATGATTTTTTATTTGGTTGGATCCACTTCTATGCCTTTCTTGCTGACCATGTGTTCCAGAAACACCCCGGAGGATGCCCCAAACAAGTACTTAAATGAATCCAGTTTCAAGTTGTATGTCTGAGTCTCTAGAATAACCATCTCAAAGCATCCAAGTATGCTTGCATTGTCTCGGATTTAATGACCATGTCGTTTAGTATACTTAGACATCATTGTGGATCATATCGCGAAAAAAAAGTAATGGCCATTCTCTGATAAGTTACCTCGGCATTCTTGAGTCCAAATGATATGACCTTATAGAGGTAGGTACTTCATTCAATTACGAAGGTTGTTTTCTTCTTGTTTGGTGGGTTGACATGAATCTGATTGTATCCTATATGCAGGTCAGTTAATGAGACCACTTCAAATCCTGCCATGCGGTCAACTAGCAAGTCAATATGAGGTAGAGAGAAGTCTTCCTTAGGATAGGCTTTATTCAGATCTCTATAGTCCACACATACTCTTACTTTCTTATCCTTCTTGGGGACTAGTACTATGTTGGCCAACCACGATGGATAATTAATGGGCTTAATAAACTCGTTGTCCAGCAACTTCGTTACCTCCTCATTAACTTTCAAAGACTATTCTACTTTGAGTCTTCTTAGCTTCTGTTTAACAGGTTTGATGTAATCATAAGTTGAAATTCTGTGAACTACTATGCCCAGATCAATCCCTATCATGTCCTTAGGCTCCCATATGAAGCAATCCATAAACTCATTAATTGCAATACATAAGGCTATTTTATCAAAGTATGATGATGCAATGTATATGATTTTCATTTTATAATTTGTGCCAAGATTAATTGTTTCTTTACTTTCTTTCTTTATTTTATTTTTCTCACATTTTTTTTTTGATTTCTCATTCATATTGGATTCATTAGTAAGTGGAAAGTAGACACAGAAAAGTAAGAAAGATCAAACTTTTCATTACTAAAGAAAGTTTCATTGTCTTTGGTTACATCAAAGTTGAAAGACAAACATGGGAGATCAATTATAGAATCAAGAGAAGAAAATGATTCAATCAACTCAGACTCATACTCAGGATATATTTTTGACTTGGATTCTGATTCGACTAGATAGTTGGGTTGGACAAGTGACTTGACATCATGATTGGACTACTTCTCATAGTCCCAATTGTTTAGTGGGGCTAGTGCTGGTTGGATGTGCTCAATAAGGTCTATTTCTACTCCATCTTCTATCATGGAAACCTGCTCAAATAAATTGGCTTCCATGTTCTCCTCCCAATTTAAGTATAATATATAGATGGGCTCACAATCCTCCAAGTTGAGCCTAACATCAAAGAAAAGTTCAAAATCAGGGATCAGTTTCTTGGTTTTGGGACAATAAGAGGGTTCATGGAATCCACAGTAGGGAAAATTTTTACCTTTTTTCATAAAATACCCATTCAGAGTAAGGAAGTAGGGTCACATCTCCTAGTCATAAGCTTTATCTTCCTTATAGGCTTGAGCTTTAGCCTTATCCCTTCATTCCACCTCTTCCAGATCTGTTTCAACGAGCTGATATCCAAGCCCAAAAGGTGGATTCACAATAGGATAGTCATTGAAGTAAGTGATCCTTTATTGGCCTCTTCCAAGTCCTAGGCCACGAAAATAATTCATTTTTTTTAGAGTATGTCAGCCACAACAATGTTCCTAAAGGGGTCAAAGTCAAACAAGACCAATTCTTTACCTTCTTCTGCCTAGATGAACTGGACTGTATCAAAGGAGAACCCTAAAAATGGCATCCTAGTCAGTTCGAGCTAGATCTCTAGGAGTGGCATAGAAAGTGAGACCTTACTTTTTCCATACACATCACCTTCAATTGTGATGATAGAAGCCCTATGGGGGAATTTCAACTTTTGGTGGAGAGATGAGGGGATGGCTCCAGGCTGATGAATCCAAGGCCTACCCAAGAGCAAATAAAAGTAGGTGGGCACATTAATAACTTGAAATGAAATGGGAGTTGTTACTAGCCCGACATTCACGTCCAAAGTAGCTATCCTTAGTACCTCGCACTTGGTGTAGTCATATGCCCTCACTATTCGATTGGAGGGGGTGAAATATGAAGCTTCTAGGCTTAAGCAACTAGCCAACTTCAAAGGGCAAACATTCAGGGTAGACCCGTTATCAACTAAAACCATGGGTCCCATTTTGCCCTAGGTGATGATCTTGATATAAAGAGCATTATTGTGGCTCGTTTTCCTTAACAGTAGGTCACGATCAGTGAAGGAGATGCATATGACTTTTGTGGAGATGGTGAGAGGCAACCATAATTTCTAGGGAGATATTGATAGGAGCCTGACACTGGTTTAAGGCCTTGCAAAGAGCTTAGTAATGAGGGTAGGATGACTGGATGAGGCTCCATATTGAAAAATTAGCCTGGGTCTTTTTCAGTTATTTGAGGACAACATCTTCATCAGGCTCACTGAAGACTTTGATTTTTTTTCTGCTGATAAGGGAATGGGTTATATAATGGATGATGGCTGGATGGGCTGTGTCGGTGGTTGGGTAAATCTGTCACTTCTGGTTATGGCATCAATTTCTTCCACAAAGTCATTCAGGTTGAGGACACAACAAAAGTCAGAGTTTGACCTAATCAAGGAGACTTGATCAAACTTGAGGTCAAAGGACTAAATGAAATCGATATTTGGTTGGTGGTTTGGGAGGGGGTTACAGTTTATGTTTGGTTACCTCCTTAGGGGAAGAATATATCTTTGTTATCCATAAGATCCTAGATTTTGTGCCTCAGGTTCTTATATTCACTAGTTTTATACCCCTTGGATTGGTGATACTCACAGTATTCATTCATATTTCAGCTCTTCGATATAGGGTTTGGTGGTGATATGGGCTTCAAAGGCTTGTTTAGTTTATCCTACAAGGCTTTATTATAAACAGTACTAAGAAGGAGGCCCAGATCTATGAAGGACCTTTTCTCAAGTCTCATGGGTTGGTGGATAGAGATGTTGACTACTTATCCACTTTTCTGATTAGTAGAGCTGCTTGTGGTATGGTTGGAATTGGGATTGGGATTCTTTCAGTATCATGAGCTAGAGGTGGAGGACTCATCATTGAGCTGTCCACTTTGGATTAAGTCCTCAATCTTGGAGGCTATGGCAATAAGAGCTTTGAAGTCCGGTAGGTATTTGAGTTTGGTAAATTGATAGGAGTTTTTTCACAATGATGTCTATTTGTTCTTACTCAGTGGGTCAGTTTACCATTTAGGCAACCTTTGATCTATATCTGGCTAGGAAGATAGAGAATGATTCATTGGACTGCTATTTGGTGGTTTCAAGGTATCATCTAGTAATTTCCACCTCTATGTTATAGTGGTATTGCTTAACAAAGGCATTGCAGATGTCATCCCAGGTCTTCCTAAAATTAACATTTAAGACGACAAACCATCTAATAGTTGCACCGATTAAAGATTGTTGAAACAACTGAGCAAGGAGCTCATTGTCAACACCCAAAGGAGTCATTGCCACTTTAGATTTTCATGTAGGTGGGATATTGGGTTGTTTTCACTGTTTTGGATTTTAGGTGAGTAGGTCTGGTTCACTATTTTTGGTTGAATTTATAGTTTTCGGTTTGGTGACACAGTGGGTCAGGTCGGGTATGGTAAGTGCTTAGTGGATCAGTTTCATTGTTTGATTTTGGTTTGTTTGATGAGTGGGTTGGTTTCACTCTTTGGCAGTCAGGTTCACCATTTAAGGGGTTGGATATATTTTAGTAAGTGGATCAGTTTCATTGCTTGTGTACAAGTCATATTTGTACAATTTGGAGGTAAGTGGATATGTTTCATTGTTTCAAGATATAGGTCGAGTTTGTACAGTTTGTAGATAAATGGATATGTTTCACTATTTCGAGGTATAGGTTGGGTTTATACAGTTTAGTGGTAAGTGGATTTGCTTTACTATTTCGGCTACAGGTCAGGTTTGCACACATCTTTAGTAAATGTTTATTGTTTTCTCAGTTGGATACTATTTAGGGTATCGACTATAGGTCTCTAATCCACAAATTTGAGAAAGTATGGTCTGTGTATTGACATATGCATGATATGTATGGAAAATATGTTTCATAAGCATAATATCTGATTTATTATGGTATATGGACCCTAAGAGGAGTCGAATTCTAAGGTCAATTTTATGAAGACTATGTGGCTAGGCTTAATCAGGGTCCCGCGGAGCAACGATATACCTAACCACTTGCATGGGTCAAACTTTACTGCATACCTCCCTAAAAGGATTAAGGATTCATTGTGAGCTTGGATACGTTCACTATCTCCCAACATACCCAAAGAGGGTTTCCAGGTCAATGCTACTAGTTTTCAGGCTAAAAATCATAACTGATAGTAGACAAAGAGTCCATATAGTGATGCATGCAATGCAAAGTTAGTTTTAATTTGAAAGCCAAGTTTCAAACTTCTTTGAAAAATATTTTATTTTTCAAAAATCAATTGGCAGTCCTCTTTTTATTTTTTAAAAAAGTGGCAAGTTTCTAGTGAAGTCGCCAGCTGTAATGCCTCGCTTGAGCACTGACTCCGATTCGCTTTGGGACTCAGAACACTCATTTATGTTTGATCTCATGTCGCCAAAATACCTGGCCGCCTGAAATTTCTTCTTATCATTTTTTTTAGAAAATTGTTTCATTTATGTTTTGAAACCTGTTTTGAGTTTAATTTTTTTTTAAAAAAATCTATTTTTGGAGAGTCGTCACCTCAATTTTATTTTTGAAGAGAAAATATAAGAAAATAACCCAAAAATAACTCCAATTTAATTTTGTAACACCCTAGAAAAATCTATATAGATTTAAGTGAACTATAATAATGGATAATTAATTAAGTTTATGAATAGAAAGAATTAGGGAGGGAAAAGAAAACTAGAAAGATTAGCTTAAGTAATAAAAAGGACTATAATTGAGTTATTATAGAGAAAGTGTTAAATTGTCAAATTGTATGAATAAGGGTAAACAAATAAATAAATAATAATAGAAAAAAACTAATTATGAGTTAATTAGAGGGAAATGAGGACCTAATGCAAAAGATTAGAAAAAGTTCAAGGACTAATTAAGAATTTTGCAAGTTGTTGGAAGTTGTGACACACCATCTTTCCCATCTTTCTTAAATAATTACAAACCAAAATAAATATCCCATTTTGCCCAAGAATGGCCGGCCACATAGTCATATTAAGAGCCAAATATTTTTATTTATTTATTTTAGTTAAGAATCTTTTATTCCAAAAGTTAACTAAACACTTATCCATTGTTGGGAAAGTCTTCACTTCTTATACATTTTCTTATAGTTGCTATCAAATAATATATATAAATATATATGTTTATAAATGATGAAAGGAAAAATCAAACACTTAACCATTTTCACCCATCCGTGAGCTCTCCCCTCCCTTCATAAAAACTTTCTTTAACCTTTTCTCAAGAAATTTAATCCATCCAAGCTAGAGATGGTGGTGTCCTACATCGAGGGTTGCTAGTTAAGTGGTTATAAGATTGATTGAGGTGAAGTGAATAAAGAATTCAAGTATTCAAGTCAAGGTAAATTCTCAAACATAGCTTTTAATTCAATTTAATGAATTTTATTGTTAAAGTAGTTGAGGAAGTAGATTATTTAAGTTGTATATTGATGATATGTGAAAGTTAAGATAGGATGTTGAAGTTGTATAAACCTAAATTAGAGATTTGAGAGTTTATGAAAAAAAAAAAAAGTTGTAGCTCAATTTTTATGTTATTAAAGAAAGAATTTAGAAGAGTATAAAACATAAAAGTTATAACTTTATATGTTATTTATATGTTTGTAAAACAATTTTATAAAATTTGAAGTGTATAAAAAGATATTGGTTCTTAAGTAAGACTAGTTCAGATTTTCAATCCTGCAGGAAGTCCAGAATTGATGATTTAATTTGAGAGTTTTAGAGACTGAATTAGACAAGTTATAAATATTAAAATTGTTCATCTACGTGTGAACTAGATGTCTGTAAAACAGTTTTTCAATTGGATTTATACATTTTGACATAAAGTCATCATAGTGGGGTCTGTTAGGATGATATTTACTGAGTTACAGGGTTTATTTTAGAAATTCACCATAAATTGTGTATATTTTGGTTTGATATGCATTTTATAGATTTTGTACTATCATATGTCTAGTTTAATTGGGAAAAAGAATTTAAATGATTGGATGTTTATGGCTAAAGAAAGAAATAATTTAATTAGGACTACCAGGGTTAATAGCTAATTAAAATTTATAAAATAAAACCTAGGTTGAGGGTTTGAAGGGAATTAATTCAATTAAGGTTAGGGTTATATAATTTCACATATAATGAGTTCTAAGTTGTGTTTAATTGATGTGCAGTTTCAAGAAAATATAGTGGTGATATATATATATATATATATATCATTTTACTTATATTTGATCCCAAATCAATTGTTGAAATCATCCTTATTATTTGTTCTTCATTGTCCGAATGCTTCTTTTTTATACAACCAAGTTATTTTTTTGTCTAAATGAATATTTGATTGATTGTACGTTGTAGATTTATTGATATTATTAAGCCTTGTCAATTGTTTATTGATTTAACCATCCTTTGAACTTATTACATGATGAACCATTGCTACTCGTTAATAATGAAACCTTTGATTTGAACCCTATTGATATTGGTCAATAATAGAATTACTCACTGATAGAGTAGGAAGTATTACATTGGGCATTGTGTATATCAAATTCTTTTCATTGGAGTCTAGTTAGGAAGGGGTTAAGGCCCTAACCATTTAGTTTAATCAACCGGATGAATTTTACTAAAAAGTATGCTACTGGCCTATAGTCTCTGCTTATTTATTTTTCTGATTTTAAATTTCTGTCATTGCTATACTGATTATTTTAATCACTGATAACCTATTTGATTTCTTAACCAATTTACTGATGTTACTATTGAATATTCCATTGATTAAATTGTTTATTGATTACCTATTTTCCTACATTTTCAATGGCTTATTGTATTTTATTTTAGAAAGCTCCATGGTTAGAGGTTTAACAGTAAACTATTTATAATTATTATAAAAATATGTCAAACTATTGATATATGAATTGTAGTATTTTATATGTATAAATAATATTATTATAGTAGTGCTGAATTGAATATTGACTATCATTGAAGTGAGGGAATAAGGTGGGAATAGAGGTGTTATATTTTCTGCAGATGGTGTTTTAGTTGTTGACACTATTCATCTTGAGAATTGTATTGAATTTTCAAGGAAAAATTTATCAATATTTATAATATCTATAATTAGGGGTTCTACGAGTTTAGGTAGTCTTAAGCTAGCCCATTCCCTAAGACCATCACATCTCCTGAAGTGGGGAGATGATAAATTCTCACAATGGATAAAATGCACTAGACCTTCGAACGGATCTGAGTTCGGGGATTAGATTTTTTATTTAAGAAATTTTGCCTTGGCTTTAAATAAATTATGACTTAAAATTATGATTTCATGAACATAATAATATTACATGGCATATATTAGATGTTAAAGCAATAAATAAAGCAAACATTCGAAAGCAGTAAATCGGTTCTACATTTATTTATAGTTGAGATGTTAACTCTAACCCTTATGGGTTCTTGGTTAACTATAGGAGCTTTGATACACCAGTCTAATCAGTGATATTGACTCTAGCCCTTATGGGTTCTAGGTCAATCACAAATCTATCGGTCTAACTGGGGGAGTAAGGAGGGACAATAGGGGTAACTGGGATGAATATTGGGGGTAACAGGAATTAGTAGGCAAAAGGAAGGAATAGGTGAGCAAAAGCAAGAATAGGGTGGGTGAAAGGAAGGATAGGGTAGAAAAAGCTAGCATACTGATAAGCCTAAGCAGACACAAGGTGGAAGAAATATGAGGAGATATGTTTGGGTTTTATAGATTTGCAACCCAGTTTAAAGGTCGGTTTTGGGTCAGTTCCATGGTTTTGCATCAAAATGATAAATTTGATTTGGATGAAGTCTGATTATACCTTCCTTAAAGATTTGCGGGTTGGTAGCGGTCGAAGTGTTTTACCGAACTAGAGTTTCACTTTTTAAGTCGATTGAGTAGAATCGGGTCGAATGTTCAGTCTTACTAAATTAAACCCAATGAGGGCTAATTTAAGGCACTATTAACCAAATGCTAGTCTTCTATTCCTTAAAATCCAAGGAGGACTTGAGAAACCGATTTAACCAAAGGAGGGAAAATCGCTTGAAAGTTGAGAGAAATTGCTCGAAGGGAGAAAAAAGAGAGCTAGCTTGAGGAAATTTCGACCCAAGAAACTAGTGTGTGTGTGCATATGAGGGTGAGGGCTATTTATAGAGTGTTGAAGGGTATTCTGATCATTTGAAAACATACCAGATCTGGTGGATCCACCAGCGTGTCTAGTGTCGTCCATCAGTAAGGCTGGCAAATTCTAGGCTTGAAGAAGGCAGCTGGTAGATTGTCATTAGCAGATCTGCCAATGTATCTGGCAGAATCCGCCAGTGTGTCTGATGGATGACACCAGTAAGGGCTAGCAGATTTTGCTAGTCTAGCCAGTGGAGCCTCGCGTTCGTCCATTTTTTGTCCATCTGTCTGTCTCTAAGCCTCTGACAGGTTCAGTAGTGTGAAATCCCGTGTTCACATTAATAAACACTAAATAGATAACAATTTAAATGCATTAAGTGTTATACCTTCCATCAAGTGTTTTGTAACCATCATCAAAATATCAAAGAGACAACAATCATCCCTTTTTTGCTAATGAGAAAACCTTCTCATACATAGCATAAATATTCTAAGCATTTAACTAAGCTTCCCCGAAATTTATGCATGTATCAAATAACTCCGCTCCAAATTTATAATAATATACAATTATTCATTAATACCATCAATACCAATACCATTTCTCCCCTTTTTTTTTTATCAACAATAAAAAAAGAAGGGGGTATTAACGAAACCAGAAAGATAAATTCAATCAATCATGAAAATCGAAGATCAGAAATTAAATTAAAGATCATTCATAGATAATAATAATAATAGCCAAAATGACAATCATTACTAAACCTTAGAGTTCCAAAATAGCTAAAGCCAAATAAAAAGTATTAATCACAATTAAAATACTAAAAAGTGTCAAACTGTGCCAAAAAATAATGCTTATAAGAAAAGTAAAAACCATGAAGCACATAAGTCAATGCTGGAAAATTCAAGAAGTGGATGGAGGTTGAGGTGGCTTTATAGATGGATCATTATGAAGTTCACTTAGGGTAGCACCAAGAACCATATCCCTCCACAAGATGAAAATGGATTCCTGCAATTCTTTTTTACCAGTCTCAACAGAATCCAGCCATGAGGTTACTTTGCCAATCTCATGAACTACAATGTCCTCAAGCGAGTCAAAGCGAGTATTCAACCTTCCAAATTGCTTGAGCACTTGATTTTGGAAAGTATCAGGTGGGAAGGAAGCGGGGTGGCTTGATTATGACTGAAAACGTGGACTGAGGTCTTCTCCTTTTCCTTGGAGGACTTATTCCCTAAACTGTAGCATCAATCTCTGCATCTATATCATCCTCATCATCAATATAACTTCCAGCATCTTCAATCAAATGCCATTTATTTTACTTGTCCTTTTTGGCAATGTTCATGTTCCTAAATGAGGACATATCCAAAAAATTCCTCGGAGTGAGATCAACCATGAAGTCCTTAGTAGTAACACAAATATTGAAATGTCTTGCAATTCTCATCACATACATACCAAGTAATAATTTCCATTTGGTTTTAATGCTTATCTCCTTAAATGAGTTCACAAACCATCAAACATAGTCAAAATCTTTCTTTTTCTTCAAACACCAATATGGAAAGAGCTCGTTTCAGCTCACATTATCATTACTATCTCCTTTTGCGAAGATAGAGTAAGTAAGGAACCTATGAAAGACTCGAAGAGGAATGTCTTTGAGATTTGAGGCATTTGAAAATTTGGGATCATATTTTGGTTGCCCAGTTAACTCCTCCCAAATAGGAAAAGGATCCCAATCACTAGGAAAGTCTGAGATACTATCATTTTTCAATTTGAAACATAGAAGCAATATCTTTTACCTTTAAAGTTATGTGCACTTTATCCAGAAAGGACATTTCCCCCAAAGCACTAATTTTTTAAATTTGTAAAAAATTCATACACTAAAATGAGATGAATATTTGAATGGTGCTCAGCAAACCAGACACTTCCAAAAAGATTTATGCAGTATCTACTAACAGACTCAGCCAAATCTAGTGTTCTCAAATTATTAAACTTCAAAAAGAAATCCAGGAACTTTCAAAACTTGAAAATTTAAAACAACTTCCATGGATATTTGCCTTTTATTTTAAAAGAAATCACTACCAAAAAGTATTTAATCTATTGTTCAAATAATCAGGAGAAAACTACAGTATTCACCTGATAAGTCCAAATCAATAGTTGGGATGATAACTTACTAGTTTTCCCCTGCGTTAAAACATCAAGAACCTGTCTCTGAGGTCTGTAGAGGAAAAGTTAGTCCATATGGAAGCTTGACTGGTCATTTCTCGATTGAGAAGATGATGCAATGTTACCTATTTCCTTTCCTTTTGCCCTGTGTCCAACATTCTTAGTCTTAGGCATTTTAGATTTCAGAAAAGAAAGCAGATTAAATTGTGTTTAAGGTGATGAAATCGATTGAACATAGTGTGATCCAACCAATTTTGAAAAAAATTTGAGAAAAAAATTGAGAGTAATCATATATTATAATGCATGTTAGGGTTTTAAGTGAGCATTAGATATTTAGAATCATGTGTTGTAACGGTCGTTAAAAAGGGTAACGACCATTATGAGGCTAAAAGCTTGAAAGTTTTGTCAAAGGTGTTACAGCAAGTCAAGGGCAATACATAAGTACAACGTCCGTTAAAATGGTTACTGCCTAAAATATTTATATGGACCATTATAGGCATTCCAAATTATGTCAAAGGCATTACAGAAAGAATACAAGCTTTTTGAGTTAGAATTTTTAACTATGGCTTATGTAATTCATGCATATGTTTATAATTCATATATTGGCAATAAATTAATATGAACTGAAGTTAAAATAACATGAATTTATGAAACACTCTCAGTTAGATCTCAATTTGCACATAAACACATGAATATTGCACAAATAATCATTCAGCAAGCAAAATGACGTAGCAAGGAAGCGGGTAAACAATACTATAGGACGTCTACGTCTTATATGTCTTGCGTTCACAAGAAAAATAATTTTTGGAATCCACCAGGAATAAAATAATATTGAAATTTTATTGATAATATGATATCCCTAAAATATTTTGTAATAGGCCTATTTATAAGACATCAAAATCCTAATTAGAAATTAATAAAATTATTAAATAGGAATTCTAACTATTCTATAATTATTTGAAAACAAGAAAAATAAATCTAATCTAATTAAGAAATTAGATAAATTTAATCTAAATAGCAAATTAGATAAGTACAATTAAAATATTTACAAAAATATATAATTAACACCGCATCATACTTCTCCACTTCAAGAAAATCCGACCTCGAATTTATAGCTTGAAATTGAAATTTTTCATGCCAAATAAATAAAAACTTTGAATACACTGGTATCTTCATAGGGCAATTTCAATATAAAATTTTTGTTTAAAAGTTTAATTAATATAAAGCAAATCTGAAATTATTAATTCTAATAAAATCAATCTTTTGAAACTCAATAGGATCATAGGACAAGTGGATAATGAGCTCACTTTGAAATTGATTACCGAAATTTTCACTCTTATTTCTTTCTATATTCTCTTCAATTGCATGTATCTCAAAAGTATCAATTCTTTTTTCTACTTCTTTACTTGGTTCAACCTCAATCTCTATTTTTCTTCCATAATAATTGCTTCAACTTGTGGATCTTATATATTTTCTTCTTCGATTTGAATATTAATAATTTCATAAGCTTTCACCTCATTTGACACATATTTAGTGACTGAATTTTCTTATACATGATTAATATCTAAACTCATAAATTCAATTTTTCCATAGTTAGAAGTACCCTTCTTGATAGGCTGAATTTTATCATAATCATCTTTATGAATTTCGCTACTGCGATAATTAATTTTATTTTCATAAAAACTTATAGGACTAATATGAGAATAATTTTCTAACTTCTCATAATACCCTATTTAATTTCTTATTTAAATCATAAAGCACATAACAACCATGATAAAATTCATTGACAAATAATTCTTTCAGTTTTGTCTATAAACAAATTTTGCCACGTATTTTTTGATAAACAACCCACCATTCCAAAGCATCATCTATTAATTTTCAAGAAGCAAGTCTAATTTTTCCTTCCCATGAATATCATGATAATCAAAATATACTTTCAAATCAAATAACCATTTTATAAAATCTTTTTCATAAAAATTATCATCAAAATAAGAAATACTTCTCCAATTAGAAACATCTTTACGAATAGATTGATTGTTGTTAGTCCCTTTGGCAACCAAGAGGGGGGGTGAATTGGTTGTTTGCGTAATTATCACTAAATAAAAATTAACAAAGAGAAGGAAGGAAAGGGAAGAAGAAAGAAGACAAGAATTTATAGTGGTTCGGCAACCTTGCCTACATCCACTCCTCAAGATCACACTTGAGAATTTCCCTAACCGATCCTTTTACGGGTGCAAAATCAAACCCAAGTGTTTTAGCTGACACTCAAATCATACAAGTGTTTTCAAGGCTCACACTAAAATCTTTACAAGTGTTTTCCTATTTGGCTCACACTCAAATCCAAGAGAAATACAAAAGAGTAGAAAGAGAAAAATCTCTTACAAGAATTTTTCCAACATTCAAAGAATAGCACAACTAAAGGTGCTTAAACAATTTTAGCACATTTCAAGTAAATACAAGAATTAATTTAATTTAATCTCTCAAACATTTAATCTCTTGTTAATCTCAAGTTCTCCAACCTGTTTGAGCTTCATACTATTTTGTATTTATAGTCTTGGATCAAATATGACCGTTAGAAACCAAAATATAGCTGTTAGAACCATTTTCAATGGTTAGTTTTTCTGTCAGAATCGCGGCGGTCGCGGCCGCTACTCCTTAGTCGCGCCCGTGACTTTTATCCCTGATAGAGCAACAACTTAATTTTATCATATCTTGAGTTATACAACTCCAAATCATGCACCGTTTTTTGCGTTGGAAACTTTGAGATGTCTACTACAACTATATAGATTATCTCAACTCCAAAATAATCCATTTTGATGTCCTAAAAAATCATAACATTTTCTTGCTTCAATTTATAAGACAGTTTGAGCATGCTTCACTAATTCTTCAATATCTCATTCTATAGAACTCAGAATCACTTGATTCTTTTTTCATATGAAACTAGACATCTAGATATTCAATCATGTGAAATTTCATGCTCAAATTCTTCTTATATGATTCCCAGCAATATTTTCAAGTTGTCCCATCTACTCTGTCCTAGTCTGGCAGCTTGAGCATAATTCCTTCAAAAATTCATATCTTCATTTTCGAATGTCCAATGCTCAATCCAATTTTTGTTCCTACAACTACACATCCATATCTTTTCATCCATATATGGTTTGTCCTAATATCTTTTTCCAATTTATACAGAATTTGATATCACTCTAGACTATGTGCAAATCTGTCAGATTTCCTGTTTGTGCCTTTGAATTTCTCTAGTCGCGCCTGCGACTTCATGCATCGCGCCCGCGACTAACTTCTCTCCTTTTTGGCTCGAAGAAGAATAAATTTGAATTTTATCGAGTAGCACCCGCTACTGAAGCTGTCACTCCCGCGGCTTCATCTAGCCGCACCCGCGACTGCTTTGTGTCGCTCCCACTACTGGAGAGAGACTGTTCACTTTGAAGCTACTGGATGATTTTAGAATTTCTAAATTAATTTCGCGCCCGCGACTGGAATGTGTCGCTCTCGCTACCAGAAGCTTTTCAAGGCTGCGACTGACTTTGTCGCACCTGTGAACTATCGTCGCACCCGCAACTTCCTTGTGTCGCGCCCGCACACACCAAAATTCAGCAACTTATAATTTTCTTCTTGCACCTCTCCAAATATGCTCTCCCTAAGCATGTGCACTCAATGACTTCTCTTTGAATGTCATTCAAGTCATTTTAAATGTGTTAACCTATAATTGAGCAATGGTCATGATTTCTCATGTCTTAACCAACTCAAACAAAATGTTAACTCAAATAATATATTTATATTGTTTTGTTATCATTAAAATTAACATCAAGTCCAAGAGGGCTAACATGTTACTTGCATCCAACAAATATATATATATATATATATATGAACTAGTTTCGAAAGAAAGTAATGTATCTATAACAGAACAATCATATGTATTAGTAACAGTTTTTAACTATAGTTGCACAGTTAGGTATGCTCTACTGGAATGAAATTCTCTGGATAAGGCTTAAAATGTACTTGAACTAAGCCTATATATTATGTTAGTTACTTGTTCTTCTGTCTAAAATTTTCTACATGATAAGCTAGTCACTTGCATTAGAAAATTATCTTTGCTTAATTTCTTTCCTTTTTTTTTCCTCTTCCAGTTTGCACTTGCCTTGATCAGATTTTAATATTTTTTTTTCTTTTATGGTGGAGAGCAGCCTATATCTTATGTTAGTTACTTGTTCTTCTGTCTAAAATTTTCTACATGATAAGCTAGTCACTTGCGTTAGAAAATTATCTTTGCTTAATTTCTTTCTTTTTTTTTTCCTCTTCCAGTTTGCACTTGCCTTGATCAGATTTTAATATTTTTTTTTTCTTTTATGGTGGAGAGCAGCGCGGACAACACTGTCGGTATGCTAGGCGGTGTTAACTTTGAAGATTCATCTTTGATATACCATAACAATAAGACTGGCAGATGGATTTCTTCTTTCAGGTATGATTTTTGCCAATTTGACAAAAGCTGATGTCGATATTACATACCCATTTTTGTGGAAGATTTGAAGAAATCACAAAACAATATAGTATTCATTGCCAAACAAGTTTTGATTTTTAGCTGCTTTATTATTGCTTTGTCTGAGACCAGAGCAATATGGGGCTGGGATGATTCATATATCTTCATCGGCAATATGCAACGAGGAGTGGATGTCATCTCTCGCCTACAAAGAAAAACAATTTTGACTCTACAAAGTCCCCACATGTCTGCTATTCCATGCAGATTTGATGCACATCCTCACCATGTTGGAATGCTAGCAGGAGCAACAAGCGGAGGCCAAGTTTACATGTGGACTTCAAGCTAGGAACTAATTACTAGTCCATGGGTATTCATATTTTGCCAATTTTGAACCAGCTTGTATTATATGTTGTTTTCTAGTCGTTTCTCAGATACTTCTGTTCCATAAATGCTTCGAGGACTTGAAATTACTACCGATGCAAAATGACCATGGCATATACAGCTTTTAGATTATGAATAGGTTTACTACCTTAGATACATGAGAATTGCTGTAATCAAACGATGCTCCTTTGGAGGGCTAAATGCGCGTCTTGAATGAATTTAGAAAATATGATTAAGTTTGGATACTAAGGGCTGTCTCGTCTGCTGGCAAATTTCTCACCTGGGATAGTTTACAGGTTTGCAGATTCTTGTTTCCATAGGATCCAGAATTATGCAGTGGTAGGAGGCATCACTTTCTATTACAGCATACATGCACCAAATATGAAAACAGCTAAAAGAGAGCAATTTGAAATATTCAAAATCGTCCACCAATAGGAGAAAAAGAATTTGTAGTCAATTATCAATTTGCATTCTTCCAAGAGGTCAGTTCAGCAGGGATTAATTGTTCATTACAGTAAAGCACAGCCTGTGCCATCAGATTCCCAAGCCACGCATGGTATAACAAACCTCTTGAACCAAGTCCAACAAATAACCAGTATTTACTAGTACAATTTTTACTGACAAAATCATTAACACAGCCCAAAAGTGGAAGTGATCCATGGGGAGTTGGCGGTGGCATTGCCCTCAAACCTGCCCTTGCTCCAGAAAAAGTCCATTCCTTTATTCCTGGGTAAAAAGCAGATGCCTTTGGTAGAAGCTCTTGAAGAGCTTTTGAAGCTTCATCCGCAGAGACATTCGGAGAAGAGTTTCTTGATTTCCACTCCCATGTTGAACCCATGTATAAACTGCGAGTCCCCTGGACAGCAAGCCATGCATCTGATAATATTGAAGGGGCACAGCTTGGAAATTCTTCCCTGAAAGTGTTCCACAGGATGAACTGGCAAAAAGAGCTAATACAAGCGCAACCCACCCACCCCCACCCCCCTCTCATTCTAAATAAGGAAGGCTCTTCTCATGAAAAAAAACCACCCCTCAATATGAAATTGGAACAATCATAATCATAAACACAAAAAAAGCACAAGTAGCATTGTAGTAGCAGAAGAGACTCTAAATATTATTAACTTCTGAAACCCTCACACGATTCTCAATGCATTTGGAAATGCAAGATTGGCTGCTCACCACAAAACTAAGTTTATTTTTAGCATTCAAATTTTTGGCATTTGAGGATCTTGTTTTATACAGACTTCTTTTTAAGGACTAGTGGTGAATTCCGAATCAATTTCAAGACTCCAGTATAAGAGAACACAATACAAATACTACATGATCAACAATGCTAGAATCACATTCAACTTCATTCTATAATGTGTCCAACACCTGCTTATGATCTCTGGCTTGATAATGTAGATATGGGATAGTGTAAGCTTTACCTGATATAACCAGGCAGCTGCAGGTTGGCAATGACACCTCTACATGTCCTCAAAGGAAGCTTCCCAGAGAGCTCTGGTAGCATGTCTGCTTTGGCACCTAGACATATTATCACCGCATCATAGTCTCCTGTGTAAAACGCAAACAGAGAAATTAATCTGGAAATAAACAAAAATTATGTGAACTTGTGCGCCTAGAAGAGTATGTGAGCCATCCAAATTGGTCAAAATGTTGTCCCAAACAATTCAAGAAATATCAACACCAAACACATGCTTTTATGTACAGTTGCATCTATGTTTATTTATCAGTTCAATCTTACTTTCTGGACATATCCAGGGCATAAGATAAACATGTTAAACCTATCGGAGGCATATCCAAAATGGACAACTCCTCTTTTAAGTTATAGGCTTTTTGTTCAACTAAATGCAGATGTTTTACTGCTGTGGGTCTGGCAATTCAAAAAAACATGCCAAATTCAATTAGTTGCCGATTTCAGTGTAAGAGGCTAAAAATGCAGACTCCAAGACTTATCAATTCTTCCCATTTTTCCTTTGGTCCTTGCATAAAAGTTCAAGCACACAGGGCACATTAAATACAACCTAGACTTGCAAAACCTTTTAACATATGAATCTCTTTTGGCAAGTTTTACCTTCTAATTCAATAAGACTTTGAACAGATTTCTTATGCAAGTGTAGCTCCTTTTGTCCATGGCTAGAAGCAGATAATTCTTTCACTAGATTTTTACAGGCCAAGAAGAGTGCCTGAAAAAAAAAAAAAAAAAAAAAAAAAAAAGGAAGAAGAAGAAGAAGAAGAAATAAAACAATATAGATAAGGAAAAAGCAACTATTACAGAATAATACAAGCTCAACCAATTAATTTTTCAGACCTGAAGATATTGCAGAGGATGGACATTTACAGCTTGAGGCATGTAAAAGGCCGAGTCAAAAGGTAGACACATATGTGGTACAAGTTCTTGAGCAGTGTCCTTATCAATAATCTCTATTCTGCAACTGGCGTCGCAATTCTGAGCATTCTAGTTACACAAGATAATAATATAGATATTACTCCGAAATATATACAAAATTCATTCAAGCTCAAATGAGGAGTTGAGTGGTATTACATCATACAACACATTCAAATTCTTCATGCTTATTGCTGGTCTCAAGATGCCCCTGAAATGAATGGAACCCCGTCAAAACCAAACGCAACCCATGATAAGAACAACATCAAAAGAATTTAAAGAACAAACCTTCTCCTAATTATAAAGCTATCAAAACCACGGCCTAATTCTCCAAGTTGAAGGTTTGATTCCTTGGAAAGAGCTGCCCTTTCTGCAGCACTTAAAAGCATCAAACACTCTTTCCAACACTCAGCACCCTTCCAAAGAAGCTTAGCTGACATAAATTTTCACCAAATATAAGCTCATTGAGGAAGTCATTTTCCCCACCATCTTAGTGGGACTAGTCTAATAAACTTTCACTTGAACTTCCCAAAAAAAGAATAGGTTAGTATTAGAAGGTGAAGGAGGAAAAAGAAGAGAACCTTTAGGAGAATAAGGGTGGAGGAGACCTCCAGAAATTCCAGAGGCACCTCCTCCAATTCCCACTTCATCAAATATGTCAATCCTCAGATTCAGCCCTTTGCGACTATGCTGGACAATTTCAGAAACAATTTCCCCCCAAAAGAAACCGTCACCAACACAGCCAAATATACAAGAATCCAAAATTTCCACGTACAGAAAGAGATAACAAAGAAACACCTTCAACAGATGCCAAGCGACGGAGAGACCAGCAAAACCAGCACCAAGCACAGCGTATCTGCATTGATAAAATTTATAAAATTGACATGGAAGAAGATCCATAACAGATGTAAATAAGGATACCTGAGGGGAGGTAAGGAAAGAGAAGAAGAGCAATGAATGGAAGAAGATAACAGAGCAGTGGGTAGAGCACCAAAGCCACCATGCGCCACTGGTGTTGACCAATAAAAAATAAACATCGGGAAAACCACCCACCAGCGCTCCTCTCTTCTGCTATGGCGGTGAAAAGCAGGAAATCCCCAGGCCTAGTTTTGGAGTTTGCTGTGTCACTATACCATTTTTCTAAAATTTTATTTAATAATATTTTTGTCCCTTTTTCTTTTTCACCTGGTAGTACTTAATGCTGACTATTGAGAATTAAGAAAATTATTAAGGTTAGTTATATTTTTGAATTGATAAATGTTATAATATATTAATTTTTTTTTTAATTTTTAAGATTATATTATTTTTTTTTATAAATATTTTATTATATTAATATTTTTTTTTGTTTAATTTTATTATTAAATAAAAAATAAAAATATTTTTATTTTTTATTTTTAATTAATTATAATTTATTTTTATTTTAAAAAATATTTTTTAGAATTAAAAAATTTATTTTCATATTTTTTGATAAATTTAAAAATAAAAAATAAATAAAATATTTTTAAAAAAATATTTTTATTTTTTATTTAAAAAAATAATTTAAGAAGAAATTAAATTATTTCTTCTTAAATTTTTTAATACAAATAAAAAAGTCATTTTCATATTTTTAATAAATTTAAAAATAAAAAGTAAAAAATATTTTTTATCTTTTAAAAAATAAAATAAAAAATATTTTTATTTATATTTATTTTTAAATTTATCAAAAAAAATATGAAAATGTATTTTTTAACTTTAAAAAATATTTAAAAAAAAAAGAATGAAATTAATTAAAAATAAAGGATAATGATATTTTTATATTTTTACTGTTCTTATTGATTATTTTAGGATTGATTAATAGTAAAATTAAATGAAAAGATTTAGTAGTATATTATGACATTCGTCTGGGGGAATTGTTAGTCCCTTTGGCAACCAAGAGGAGGGGTGCATTGATTGTCTTTAAAAATAACAACCAATTAAAAATATGATGAAGGAAGAGAATAAGAAAATCAACATAAGGATTTATAGTGGTTCGGCAAAAAACAAACCTACGTCCACTCCTCAAAATCACAATTGAGTATTTCACTACCTTTGATCATTTTGCAGGTTCAAGATCAAATCTAAGTGTTTTGGTTCACACTTTAACTTTATACAATGTATTTTTCTCAAATTAGGTTCACACACAACCTTTTACAATAATATACAAGTACAACTTTATTTTGCACAATAAATATGAATGATCTAGCAATAAATGATTATGAACTTGTTTAAAGGTTGTTCTATCTTCATTTAATACAAATCAACTCATATTTATAGTCTTGAGTTAAGAAAGAGCCGTTTAGACTCATTTTCCCGTAATAAATGCACCTGAGAATTCGCTCCAACGGCTATTTTACAGGTGAGTCGCGCCCGCGACTCTGACCGTCGCGCCCGCGACTGGCTTTACTCTTTTTTGGCTCGAAGAACACCATATTTGAATTTTTCAAGTCGCGCCCGTGACTGAACCTGTCGTGCTCGCGATTTTTTGCGAGATTCAAATTTCAAACTCTGTTTGAACTTTTTCACACCTGCGACTGAGCTTGAACAGTCCTGCGAATATGTTTGGTCGCACCCGCGACTGAATCATGTCACGTCCGCGACTAAATCACACTGTTCAATCTTAAGCTACTGGATGTTTTGAATTATGTAAACTTTAATTTCGCGCCTGCGAATAATTCTGTCACACCCGCGACTTCACTTAGTCGCACCCGCTACTATCTTGTGTCGCGCCCGCTACTGGATGGACTTTGTTCATCTTGAAGCTATTGGATGTCTTGAATTATCTGGACCTTAATTTCGCGCCCGCGACTTTAAAGTGTCGCGCCCGCAACTTGAATCTTTTCAAGACTGTGACTGTATTTGTCGCACCTGTGACCAAGCTTGAATCTAGAGTCGCACCCGCGACTACAACTGGTCGCGCCCGCGACTAAGCAGCATTCTGCAACACTTCAGAGAAATTCTTGGAGATTCTTGCACATAATCAAACAAATTTATTAGACCAATAATTTGTTGTTTGTAACTATCAAAATGAGTATGAAGAAGACCTTAAGGTCTAACAATCTCTCCCTTTTTTATGGTGACAAACAACCAATTTTTAAAAAAAGGTGCATGATTATGTGTTTTAAATGATTTTTAAAAAACTCCCCCTAAATTTGTGCTTTGCTTTAAAAAGAATATAGAATTTGACATTGCACATTAACTCAACTCATATAATCTGTCAAATATAACTCACAAAAAATAAACACAAATCCAAAATCACAAATCATAGCCAAATTTCTCCCCCTTTGTTTGATACCAATCAAAAAGGAAATAATCAATTCATTACAGAAATGAGTTTGTTACAAACAAAGGCAAAATAATACAAAAGAACTATGACGGGGGAACATTGGGATCGGGATCCATAGAGGATTGAACTGCAGCAGCTCCAACAGCTGCAATGCTGGAAAAATCAGAACCGGCAGGTGCCTTGCCCTTATCCACGGGTTGAGAAGGTACATTATCTCTGGGAAGGGGCTCACTGGACTCTACATCAGCTGAGTCTGAATATGATGGAGAAAATGCCTCACGATGCTCCATTTCTGCCAAAAATTCCTTTTGCTGACGCCGCAAACGCTGAATGGCAGCTTTAAGAGTAGTCTTGATTTCAGTCTCAACTGAAGAGACTCTATCATCCAACTTTTGAATGCGTGCCATAATCTCAACTTGACGATTCTTCAAAGCATCGAAACTAGCTGAGAGAAATTCCATGAGCGAAGAAGAAGCAGCTGTGTCTTCCTGAGGTGCAGGCTGAGAGGGAACTGCAGTCTCATCAGTGGGAGGAGGAATTTCTTCCTGTTGCTCAGTCTCTTCACCAACATCAGGCACGGTTTTGAGAATAAAAGTTCCATTGGACCTTTTTTCAACAATCCTCATTCGCTGCAAAGTCACTAACCCAAGGAATTTGTTTGCCTAAGAGTATGAGTATAGGGTTTGCCTAGAAGTTTGAAGCTCATATTACCATAGGTCGATCCTCTAGATATCTCAAGGGTGAAAGTGGAGAAAAACTCAAGAGTTAGAAGAGGAAAGCAATCGTGTTTGATATCCACCATTGTGAGCCAATGGACAAATTAGAGTTTTGACCTAATGGGTTCACTCAAGCTTATCCTGTCTAACTCCATCCAATTCACATATCTAGAGGGAAGAATTGAACGGTGAGAAGTCAGATTTTCATACCGGGCAATCTCTTGAGGAGAAAGAGATTGGACCAAGACCTCCAAATCTGTAGGATTCCATTCTTCATGGTTGACTGGAGTCCTTTTCTTCTTTGGAATTGGAGTAGGAGATGGTTTTGGAGGAGGAATGGGTGGAGAGGAAGATTTTGAGGTGGAG